>JAODLD010000002.1:5617121-5628725 GCA_026781065.1 Mormyrops boulengeri
GACATAATGCCTAAGGAAACAGGTACCGGCTACTCTTAGACTGGCGAAGAAAATGACATCATCTGGAAGGTCCTGTTATCTCCAACCACGATTGAACAGACGATTCAAAGGCTGACACGTAAGAGTTACTAAGTAAATTCAGAGGGCAAATGACATGCACAGACTCGCTGGTAATAGTGTTACTGTGTAGCAAACGGGAAGCAGCGCTTCATCTCTATATATAACCATCAATATAGGACCTACACAATCAGTATGACACAACACACAGTTTTTGTACAAGGTGCTTGGTTCTTTACACAGTCCATTTTAAAACACAGATGCCCATGGCATAAGGCTCACAGTCCGATGCCTCTATTGTCCCCTGAAGTAGTGGGCCCAGAACTGAACGCCTTTCCCAGGCGCTCATCCCACAGAGCTGAGGTGTTCTCTGGAACGGCACGGACAGGATTACTGCAGAAGGGATTCTATCGCAGTCTCTGGTTTAGTGGGCCGTTTCCTATAAGGAGGAGAAAAGAAGTGGCCATACAGAGGGCTGAAGGGAGGTCGCAGGAAGCTATTTGGTGTGTGGCCGAGAGGCATTACCGCCTACTGGTCTTTGGCCTGGACTTCCCACTCCTGGGAGCCCGCGGTCGCTCCAGCTTCATGATAGACTGCCTCATACTCTCCTCTGTGTAGGCGAGGTACACGTGAGACAGGTCCACTTCCAAGGGCTGTGAGGGGAGAAAAGTTCCCAGCGTGACTGATGCTCAGAGGCCAGGGGAAGCAGCGGGTGACCTCAGGAAGGCGGCCTCACCGAGAACTTACATCGGATTCCTTCTTATCCTGGCTTGGGGTCTGCTTCCTCATGTTGTTTCCAGTATAGGCCACACATTTCTGAAAAGGAACAATTTGCTATGAGTCTACTGCCAGAAAGCCCAGAAAGAGCGAGCCCAGGAGGCTCCCGCTGAGCGTGGCAGCTGTGAGGAAGATCTCCTCTGACCTTGCGGGCTCCCCATCTCACCATCTACTCACCAGCTGCCATTCCCCAATGTCCTCGTTCCAGTGCACATAATTCTCAATCATCTCCTGTGACATAAATGACATGTGTGCTATGAAAACGTCAGTAAAAGCCGGCAACAGACAGTTATCCAAACACACCCATAAAAAGGCAAACAGCAAGGGCTTCAACCACGAGCAACATGCTACCTTCAGAAAATGATCTTTCACAGGATTATGGTACAGGATTATGGTACAGGATCAAAAACCAGAGGGTTTCTTTCAGCAAGCACTGGTTACTGTGGTGGGTTTTTTCAGCTTAACAGGCTAATTCTTTGGTTGGCACGTGTCCCTTCAGGGGTTTACATCAGCAAGAGGCTCTCGGGCCGCCCGCCTGGATCCCTCACCTGGTATTCCTGCGGGATGAAGTTGTCGATGATCAGCATCTGGAGCCGGAGTTCGCGGCTGAGCTGACGGATGTTCTCCAGAAGCCCCTCGATCTCCCGCTGGTGCTCCTGCTGCAGATCTGCCATCTGTGGGACGGACATGGAGAACGTGTGACCCGCCAAGGCCCCTTTAAGGTCTGGAATTCAAGGGCTTCAGGTGGCACTCAGGGGGGGGATTTACTCCATAGCAGAATCACAAACATACATCTCACCACCCAGGGGGAACTGGGACTTCGCCCCGGCTCTGCTCACCTCTGACTTGGCAGCCATCAGCATGGTCCAGACCCTCTTCAGCTTCTTGGTTTTTCCTTGAGCCTCCTCCTGCAAGCTGGTGTACTTCTCCTCGATGTCAAGGCGCTCTTGCTGTTATAAGAAGAAACAAGGTCCCCCATGATGTCACTAGGGCTGCAGCTATCGATTATTTTAGTAATCGAGTATTCTATCGATTATTCCATCGATTAATCGAGCAATCGGATAAGAAATACTTCTGTCTTATTAAAGAGCAACAGTAACTATTCAAAAAAGAAAAAATAGACAGGTGTCTTAAAATGAACAAGTCATGGGTTTGTTTTTTAGGAACATTTTTAATGATCGAACTCCATACAACAACCGACAAAAGAACTAAACCCTTTTAGTGCATTTATGTAGATATATATTTTTTAAGAAAACACTTAAATGCAAAAATAATGTCAAATAAAATTACTGAAAAAGAGGAAAAAATAATTCAGTGTCTCAGAGTTTTACTGGCCCAAGACCATTGGGGTAATTTTTATATTATATTATTTATATTATTATAATTATGTAATATTATTCATATTAATCTAAATCTGCAAAATAATATTACTAAAGCCTTGAAATAGATCTAGTTGAGTACACCCCATGTTCCCCTTTAGACTCACCCCTGCATGCTGCAGGTATCACTGCGACAAAGTGTGATGGCTGCTGTCAGCCTGCTGCAAGTTGCCAAATTTAAATATTGTGTCAAACTTAGCTAACAGTTTATCTGCATACAAACAGCTTCTATTTTAACTTGTATAGCTTTACTGTAGCCTTGCTGCTGTGGAAGACAAACGGCGGTGGATGGGAGCAGCTGAAAACATGGCTTTTCTTCACCTTTCAGCTTGTTGTACAGCTGGTTTGATTAAGGACTCTCGCCAGCTCTTTACCGGTAAAGGTTTAGTAGCGATTACAAGCACTGTTGTTGTTTTTCCTTCACGCCACCTGAGTCTTTGCTGTTAGTGTATAGACAGGTTTCAGCTCCATGTTAATTAAACTACGACAGCATCATTTTCACTGCTGTTGTGTCATCAGTGTTTTGTTGAGGGAAAATAGGGGCTGCTTGGGCTGAATCCTGTTATACTTTTTTATTCACAGATATGCCCATAAATACGTTTCTATCGCAGGTCTATTTTTACCCGCAAATGTGAGTGAAACGTTCGCTCTTACCTTCATTGACGTTGTGCTATTGTGGTAAGCTAATTCGGTTTTACAATGGACACACTGTACAGTATTTTCACTTTTCTTTTGTTTGAAATGGTCCCGACATTTAGACATTTTTCGTCTTTTTCTCTGACTTTCCTCACCATTTTCCCCGTCTTCCTCCATCGCGCCGTCAAATCAAACCCACCGCACGTAATGCCGCGTAAACACACTGTGCGACACTAATAATCCTCCGAGTGAAACACGGCGATCACTAAGCAGTACATAGCCGTGCGGATTACACGATTATCGAAGCAAAGAATTTGCATCGAGGATTTTTTGAAATCGAGTTATTCGAGTTACTCGATGAATCGTTGCAGCCCTAGATGTTACCCTACTAGGACCTCCTCCAGATGAAGGTGAAGCCCAACTACAGCTGGGCATCATTCAAAATTTATCGATACCAGTACCAGAACGATACCTTGATTTCAATACTGGTTCCGGGACAATACTTTTTTCGAGACCAATGTTTTTAAATCAATTTCAACAACAACAAAAATACATTAAACATTACAGCACAAATCTTTTTTTTCCCCAACAAGTCATTTTGTTAGTTACTTGGGGGGATCGATCGCAGTCATAATGGGAAACTGCCATTTATCAATATTTTACTTGTATGACCTGCGAAATGTTTATAATTCATAAATAAATCTGGCCAGCAGATCGATCTATCATTCTCTATGGAATAAAAGAGCGTATTCAGTCTTATACATAAGGGGACGCGGGCAGAACGTATTCAGTCTTATTCAGGTACAAAAATAATTCCATCTGCTCTGTCTCTATTTCTACACTTCCGTGTAACTTCCATGTTAGCGATAGTGCTTGTGGTCAAGCAATCAGCAACTAATTACTGTAAGCACCTTCACAGTAGAGTCTCCGAGGAACTGCAATCAGACCCAGTTCCGATGTTGCTCACTCACACACACACACACACACACAAACCAATTTTCACTCTCTGCAGCTATTTCTGGTGATATACGATGATGTGGCCAGCCACTGTGGGGGGGCACATTTGGAAATGAGGGGTATATTTGCAGTGTCTCCAAAAACGATTACATGCGACTAAATGGTCGCAGCATGTAACCCTGTGGAGCTACACTTTTGGTTTCTTAGGCATTTTTTTTTACACTCCATGACAAACAAAAGCCCCAACACACACACACACAACCCAGAGACAAACGTTTTTCCCGCCGGCCTCTATAGCATGTTTGTGTGACGTTAAATTAGACAGCCAATCACCAGTGGCTTCAGATCTTTACGCAAGTATGCTGCATGCTTTTAAGCTCTCAGACGCTGAGATTTACTGTTTGGGCATCGGAATTTGGCGCGAAGAGATAATAAATTTTTCAGTCCTCGACAGGATTGGAGTATTTCAGTCGATACCACAAAAGTACCGAAGTTCGGTACCCAGCCCTCTCCCCTACAAGCCCCAACCTCCTTCTCCTCCAGCTCCCGGTGGAGTCGCTCCGCCCGCCGGCGCCTCTCCTCCAGTTCATTGTTGGACTCCTCCAGTAGCCTCTCCTGCTCCTCAGCCTTGGCCAGCAGGTCCACTCCCCCGACAATGACCTTCTTCTCGAGGGCAGACAGTTTCTCCAGCAGCAAGAGGTGTTCATGTCTGAAGGGGGATTGGGGGGGCAGAGAAAGACCGTGGGAATTAGGACACCAGACAGATGGAGGAAAGGGCGAGATCATCAGGCAAACACGAAGGAGACCAACTGGGCTTTAAGGAGATCCTTCTCCCTCTTCTCCAGCTCAGCTCGAGCCTTATTCCTCTCCTCTTCCTCCATGTCCAGTTTGGCCTCCAGAGCCTTCCTCTCCTCCTCAATCTTGGCCTGCATCTCCACCATCTTTTCAGGGGACACCTTCTTCTTTCCTAAGAAGAACAAAGTCTCCAGCTATATTTTCATCACCATATATGAAAAAGAAATCAGAATGAATAACATCCAGTGACGTCCAGGTGTCTTGTTATTGTATTCTTTCCTTGCCAGGCTGGCTTCGGTCCCATTTATCTTCTGTTTCAGTGTGTGACTCCCACTTTAAACGGAGTGAGTCACCATGGCAACCACAGTATCACCATCCCATAACCCATCATGCTATTATTTGACACAGAAAGGTAATCCTGCAGGTCTGTCACAGGTAGCTCTGAATGTGTTTGAGACAATTAACACTGAGAACTGGAACATTTTACAAGAAGGCTACACCAAACCGGTGAGGTAATGACGCCAATGTAACAACCAAGTAGGACAAAACATGGTGTCACAGGGACCCATGAGCACAGGCGCAGCACAGATTCAAACCCTCAGGCCACCATGACAACACGTCTATCCAGTTTATGTTGCATGAAACTTTTAGGTTACACTAGATTGGCAAGCAAATATTACTACATTTATGTTTAATAGGCATACGTCCCCAAACGAGCTTGATGGGCCGAATGGCCTCCTCTCGTTTGTAAATTTCTTATGTTCTTATGTCCTTTCCAAAATATCAATCATACGTGTCAAGAGATCAGCTTCTGAAGATTGCAAAGAGAACGGACCAACATTTTAAAAGCTGGTTTTCAGTAACAGAAGAGGGTGTGGCTGCTATCGCCACCTGTGAGAAGGTGACTGGACAAGACACCATGACGCCCATGAAGGACGGGCAGCGATACAGGACACCTCGCCGGCCCGAAACCTGGCCTTTTCAGCATTTATCTTCATATACCGTGAGAACTGTGTGATCATGATTCTTTAGCCAAGAATGGCATGCTAAAGAAAGGATGAAAAAGCCAATTAAAATTTGCTGAAAGCAGAACGCATTTCTCAGTACCAGCAAAAGTTAAACCGCAACACTGATTAACAGTAGCGACAAAGGATGCTTCTGCAGATGGAGGGATGTTACAGAGCAGAGATAAGGTGCAGCGTTCGCTGCAGAGCCAAGGTATCTTTCAGTGGCTCGCCTGCCAAGCCGTTCATCTCCACGACCGGCGCTGATATGAAACACACTGATTATTAGATATTTACAGTGAAACCACCTGACAAGGCAATTACTGCTTACAGTAAACTCGGGATTAAACCGGGTTACCAAACCAAGACGCAGCACTGGCTCAGTTAAATACCCTCAATGTCCCTCGACCAGGTACCCAACACAATGTCTGCTCAAAATGCAGGGGTGAAAATTTGAGTGAAGAGATGAGTGTGTGTCATATTGATTGAAATATTTGCCATCTGGTGCTCAGGCAACAAAAGCATCACTGCAGCTCTCATGCTATCGCTACTTAACGTTACACTTGCTCAGATGTTAGCGGACCCCTACCGTTAGCTAGTAGCTACCTTAAAGGTGGTTAAAACACTACACAGTCTAAAGTGTGACTATTTCCCACGAAATAATTCAGACACTGTAGCACTGTTACATAAATTTAAGTAGTTTGTGTTTATTTTTCTTTATATATTTAAGGTTTTAATTAACAGTGAGTGTTGACAGTGAGTGTTGACAGTGAGTGTTGACAGTGAGTGTTGAGCAAATTGCTTCCCTGTCTGTGCCGCTGCTAGTATTAAATCAACAGTGGGCATTAATAAAGAGAGCAACTTCCATTTTAAAGGAGCTGCTATATCCTTCATTAAAATGACACACACTCGCCACAATGTGTTTATTTGCGCTCTGCTGCATCAAAAACATTCTGCAGGATTGCAGTGTGGCACAGAATGGTTTTTATGCGACAGATGTTCTTGAGGGCATTCTCAGTCTTGTTTTTTACAGACATTGTTTGAACTGTACGGTCACCTATGGCCAGCTGATCTAGGAATGTACTACCTGCCCTGACATTTCTTACCCAATATCAAAAACAGGTACATATAACCGTGTAACTACACTGGGATTTGCCCATTAATTTTTATTTTTTTAATATTCCACGCTGTTCACAACACGCTGTATTCAGCTGCATATTAAAAAATATTCAAATTGAGATGTACAAATTTTTTAATCTCTGCTTTCACCGTCGAGTACACAGGTATGCTTTCAAGTACTCAAGTGCTCAAGTACTCGTTTAGATCCCTTACTCAGACACTGCTGAAACCAGGCCATGAAGCCAAACAGCTGAACAGGAAAAAAACTCAATGAGCGGCCCGCTCTGAAGGTTAGCCAAGTTCATCGGCTGAGTGGGGATTTCACTAAACTTAGCATGCGGGTCATCATAAGGGCACCGCCTTATTATGGTGACTAGGAAGTTCCCTGCCTATCAGGGGAGTACCGACAGAGCGAAGACAGTCGTGTGACTCTGCCAGGGGCTTCTCTCACCTGGGAGCCCCACATGGCCAGTCACACCGACTCCAGCTGAGTTTGAGAGAGGAGCAGGTGACCTAAGGGCAGCAGAGGAAACTTGCAGGCAGATACCTGCATGCTCACTTATTCAACTAACAAGATTCCACATCCCAAGTGATATATGAATGTCTCCATAACCAGTTAGCCCACTCCAACCCCTTCATTTGTAACCAAAAGCCATTACATTATCGGCAGCTCCTGAGTCAGCATGCAGTCGCCATGACGGAAAGCCATACCTCTGCGTTTCCTGAGTTGCTCCCCACTCTCACCAGGGTCCAGAGCGGAATCGTCCATCTCTTCCGAGGCGCTGCCTTCAGACCCAGAGATCTCATCCCCTAGAAAAGCAAACACAGCATAAAGGCAGGGATCCGTGGCTGCATAAAGGCAGGGATCCGTGGCTGCATAAAGGCAGGGATCCGCGGCGGCATTGAGGCAGGGATCCGCGGCGGCATTGAGGCAGGGATCCATCACTGATGGATGCAGGTTAAAACCCAAAGAGAAATAAGTGGCACTGAAGATGCTGCCATATAAACAAACATTAACAAATAACAGTATTTGATACAAATTATGTTTAAATTGTTTTAAGAACATTAGTCTGAATTTCATTTAGGACAAGACTGAATCCCAATGGTTGTTTCAATTTTGTGGTTTGGAAGACACTTTTAAAAAAAAAAAAAAAAAAACCGTCAACTTACAGACATGCAGGGCTAACCGATCTGGGGAAAATATCTTAATGCGATTTTTCTGACAGATACAGGATTGTGATTTGATTTGCTCAATTCAGGATATAATCAATTTAAAACACATGACGCGGCATAACCACATGCAATACCATCAGTATATTAAATGGTCTGTATTCTAATGCAAGGATGAAAACTTCAAGATATGAACTGCTTCCAATATGTATTTATTACTTTTTAGGCCCTTGTGTACATACCTCAGGTACTTAGTGATCTGGCATATATATATTGTCGATTACATTGATGATGACATATGATTCGGTGTGGACGCTGTTCTCAGATAATGCCACGGACTCCTTATTCGCAACAATTTACTATACAGCAAAGCAAACCAAATATGATAAAGTGATTGTATTTAAGTGCTGCATTTGCAAACATCGCTCAACCGCTTTTTTACCTTTAGTAAAGTGATAGCGTTTCCTGAAAAGTCCCACGTAGAAAAGGGTTAAACAAGGAAAGTTATTAAAGGCTTTTATATAGAAAAGCATTATTCCTGAAGACTGTCAGCCAATAATTTTAAAAGTGCAGCCTTAAATTATTCAATAACACATTTTAGCCCTATTGTGCTTTTTCCACAACTCAATGCTGCCACCTGGCTACTATGGGCAGTGGTGGGGAAAGCACTCAATTTCCATAAATCAAAGTACAGATACCACACCAAAATGTTACTCAGGTAAAAGAAAAAGTTATCCAGTGAAATATTACCCTAGTAAAAGCAAAAAAAAATACAAAAATAAATAAACTATTAAAAAAATACAAAAGCAGCCTATCCTTTTAAATTCACTCAAGACAGGTTTGAACATAGCACTGTAAGTTGCAGCACAATAAGGAAAAGAGTTACATATTTTGTTTTTATTCAAAAAAAAGCAGTGAAACTTGCCAGGCGCCATATAAAGGTGGTCGCAGTTGTGGTTTAAAAATGGCTTGTACCCTAAATGTGAATTGATTTAGAACACTGACATTTTATGCTGCCAATTAGAGGTGGGGCAGAAGTGGCTGGGGGAGAGCCAGCCAAGAAAACCGAGGTCCAAAGCACATTCAAATCCACTGCAGTGAGTTGAGGCTTCCGAGCATCAGCCACTGCAGTGAGAAGCCTGACATTCTGACCTTTCAGACCAAAGTTGACCACAAAGTGAAAAGTGAAAGGAGGCCATACCCTCAAGCAGCTTCCTTTTCAGATCCTCAATTTCCTTCTGGAACTGGCGCAGGAGGGCATCCTTAGGGTCCTCATTGATTCTGGCTTTATTCTTGATGTTCTTGGCACGGTTGGCATAGCGCAAGGTACTGATGGTCTCGTCGTAGTTGTAGTCTGCTGGCCCGATGTTGGCACACTATAGAAGAGTGTAAAAAGCTGGTTTTACCATCTGAAGTGAAATGTATTGCATATTAAAGCATTTAAATCTATACATCAGTTTGTATTCAGGTACAGTTCAAAAGTCTGGAGACATGCACTTAAAACCATTTATTTCTCAACAAGATAACTTTAAGCACACCCCAAGGTTATGTAGTAAGCACTATGGCCTGGCCCCCATTATCCACCCGACCTAAACCCCGCAGAGGTTTGGGATGAGTTGGATGGAAGAGTAAGAGCAAGGGAGCCAACTTGTGCCCAAAACTTATGGAAACTTCAGGATTGTTGGAGAAGCATTCCAGGTGGCTACATCTGGAAGAGCTACAGGGCTGCCATGGATGCAAACGTGAGCTATCCTGAAGCTGAAAACTGAGATGTTGAACATTTCTCTTGGTCAGTGAAATATTTGATGTGTATCACTTAATTGCATCAAGTCCTTTTACTTTAAGGTGAATAAGATAGCTAAAACAGAGACAAATGCATTAAAAGCAGGTGTGTCCAGACTTCTGACTGGTACTGCATGACTTCAACAATCGAAAAAATATACAATTAATTCAATGGTATTTCGACAAGCAAAAGACCCTTCATAGAGATATTCATATAAAAAAAGCACATTACAACAGCGATGGGCTTTGATTACAGTCATATCAAGGATATTCCCCGTTACCATCATTGTCTTTGAATTCCCGCCCAAAGAGTCCTGCAGCAGCCGGGTGAGTTTGGAGTTCCTATACGGAACATGAGTGCTCCTGCCATCCACCAGGGCTGAAATTACGTTTCCCAGGGTGGACAGGGATAGGTTGATTTTTGTGGCCTCCTTCAGTCGCTGTCCAGTGGCTCCAGTCTTCCCCTGCCTCTCAGATCCCTGACACCACACACATGGGAGATCAGGGCTGCCTCTAAGGACATCTCAACAAGGAAGCCAGATTCAAACCAGAGATTCACATGTGTGACATCAGCGGGACGGAGGGACTCACAGCCAAGTCTACGAGATGGAGTTTGCCCATGCGCACATGCTGGTTCCCGTCAACGCCCTTCTCGCTGCACTCGATTGTGATGGTAAAGATGGCGTGGGAGCGTGAGCTGTGCTCGTTCATATTTGTGGCTCCAACAGAACCTTTGTATATAAACAACTTTTAATCCATTTTGAAATGACCACCTGAAAACATGGAAGAAGCTTTTCCCTAAAGCGCCAAGGCTGGGCTGGCTCCTCCCACTAACCCAGAACTCACGGTTCTTGTGCCCAAGTGTCATGATCCTGTCCATGTCATCAGCATTGTTGACCACATAGCCTGACAAATCCTTAATGTACACGCCCACATCTGGCCTTTCCTTTACCTACAAGGTCAAAATGTCGATGGAAACACGCAGACACAGAACATAGTCGATGAATATACATGCGCAGTATTATTATAACATCCAAAATGCATTAAAAGTTCACCTTACGCTTAGAGCCAGGCAATGGACCAGGATACATATAACAAAACAGAATGCAGATACGCTCCACTCACAAATACAGAAGTTGCATTGTCCATACCTTTGGAGTTCAAGGTTTACTTTGAACACCAAAAATAAAATTTCTACTGTGAATGTTATGCAGCATGACATCTTCGGTTGATGTCTTCCAACTTCTGATTGATAGAAGGATATTAAAGTGATCTCACCTCTAACCTCTGCATCTGGTCCTTTCCCAGTAAGTCTCGAACTTCTTCATTGTAGATTTCCAGGTAGGAAACTCGAACCAAGAACCTGAAGTACAAGGAACCGCAACATATACTGTGAGTAACAGAGTAACAAATTTTTTGCCAAATCCCCAAAAACAAAACATAGTATATACACAATACATTTCTATATAACATGATAAAAATATAAAATATTTCAAAATAAAATGCAAAACTGCAGTCTTATTGAAAATGATCATAAGAGAACTGCAGAAATGGGGGGGTGGCTCGGTGGGTTTGAGCCCCCGTGCCTGTGAGCCAGTTTGAGCCCTGGCCTTGGCAGGATGCTCACATTTCTGTTAGGCACTTAAACCCCCCGCCCATGCACCCAGCTGGATATGTGGTCTAACCCTGTACTCAGACCACAAGCTTTGCTCTCAGCTGTGCAAGACTCAAAGGAGAACATGACAGGATTTACGAAGCATTCCAGTATACCTGTACTCATACCTGTGCCAATGACCAATAAAGGGCCCTTAAAGGGTGGCCAGGTCACAGCGTGGGGGGGGCCCGCCCCCCCCCCCCCCCCCCCGCGCCCCCCGCGGGGGCGGGGGGGGCGCGGGGGGGCGAGGGGGGGGGGGGGGGAGAGGAGGAGA
>JAODLD010000002.1:5628735-5646384 GCA_026781065.1 Mormyrops boulengeri
TCTGAGTGCCAGTGTTCAAGCAGGCCTGCCTGGGCAAAGGCAGAACGTGACGCATGAATTTTAAACAGGTGGCCAAAAATGTGAGCAAATGAGTTTGGGATAATTCCCCTGAGCTCAGGCACCGCCCTGACGCCCTCCATGGTGAAAGTCTTCCCAGTCCCAGTCTGACCATAAGCAAAGATGGTTCCTGAAATAAAAATCAGTTAAACAATTGTGCAACACATTTACTATCAGGTTTTTAACTTATCAGAACTTAAAAAAGGGCCCAAATATTAGTTTTAGCCGCATCAGCATCACAACAAGAGTCATTTACCATTATAACCTTCCAAGACCGAGTCGATGATGGGTCTGGCCGTCAGATTATAAACATCAAGCTGCTTGCTGTCAGGCCCGAAGACGGTGTCAAATGTGAAGGTCTTTGGGGGCTCGTTGGGGGTGTCTGCCCTGCTGACGGTTATGGTCCCCCGGATCTCATCCACCATAACCGCCTGCTTGAAGCCCATGACTTTCTCTCTCTGGTTGAGGGGGCGGCAGCGCACCACCACCTTCACGTTGTCGCTGACCTCCACCTTCTCGGCTCTCTCGGCCCTGTGACCCTGTCGGTGTATGGAAGGCATCTGGTGAGATGGCCAACAATGAAAATGCGTTCAAATCGCTACAAATGCGGGTTTCCATTAGATCTGATTGGGATAGACGGCAAAAAAACGGGGAATGCATCTGGAAATGTGAAGCCGAATGCAAACATGCACAGTAATGTACGTGGAAATTCATACGATCAGCGTCCATTCCGCTAGTTATAACTGAGTAAGTAATACGTCTAAAATTACATTAACATAACATTAGTATAAAAAAAAACGACCAGGAAAACGCCTTAATCAGCTATGAACTGACACTCACCATGAGTACATTACAGCAATACCGAGCAGGTAGGCTAGTTTCAGTATCTACACGAGAACAACAAAATAACTTACCGGCATCTTCTACAGTTATTAAGAGATCAGCAATATTCTGTATGACAAAATCTGTCGGTACTAAAAGAAAAAAATCGCACGGAAGGTTACCCAGAACAACCGTGGCTTAGCTCCATTGCTACCTGACCATTTACACTGACACAAACATCTGCGCATGCGCGCTGTGTTTGTTAGTTCGTAACCATCTGACGGACGCAGAACGTGCTCAATTACGGGAGGGGACTTTGCGACGTCGCACCCACAGCGAGCCAATCATACCGCACGTAGCTGGGACTATGACATCACGCTAAAGTCGGGCCCATTTTCCAGCGTTATATTTTTTGTAGTGTTGCTATTTTAGGGGGTATGGGGGAATATGGGTTCCGGCTTTTGTGGGTTTTGCTCCTGATTTTTATTACCCGCTATCCTCTGTCTCACTCAACTAGTGTCAGGCAAATTATTTCACTGCTAATGAACTGAATCCTCATTACCCGCATTAGTATTTCCGTTTAATCATTTGTTGTTTTGTAAGATGTCAATTTCATATATTTTCTAGCTCCATTTCACTACAGACCGTGAATGGAAATGGAAATATTTTGTTTAATATTTTTTATTTTATTTTATTATATTTTTTTGTTTAAGATTATTTATATTGGGGAACCCTTCATTTATTTATAATAAAAGCATTCAGAATTATATTAAAATCAATAGATCAGATCTAGTCCATTGATGTATCACGAAAGTAACACATTATAACTTGGCCTTAAGGTAATGAATGTATGCACGAGCTTCTCTGCGTAGCTTGCACGTCTCCTTTTTCTGACCTTGGCTGTTATATATATATTTCTAAGAGTGAACTTGCATGGCCATCCGACAGGCCTAAGTGTAAAGTCTGACAGGACATGTCTAAACAATTTATAGACAAATGCCATTATTTCAGTAATACTAAATTGGATAAATTGCTAATAAGTACTACAGGTATAATGTCTTGTTGACTTCGCTTGTTTTGTTGCCAACAGATGGCACTGTTCTGTAAAATGCACTGCGAATATAATCTGGAAATTGTTTTAACCTGTTAAATTCATTCCCAAAGTAACTTAAATGATGTTTGTTTTATGTTTGCATAATAAATACTGATTGATCTCAGCAGTAGATATTGAACATCCACATTATATTAGGCCTGCTGTCTTCTGCCCTCTATATTTCTATATTTCTCCTGTTTTCCATTATGTTCCATAAGTAAATTGCATTAGGACAGCAAATACATACATTACCAGTCAAAAGGTTTTGCACACACTGAGATGTTCTACATTTGCATGTTACGCATTTAACATTTACTAAAAACACACAAAATATTCTAATAAATTGCTAATAAATAAATGTACAGTATGTTCGCCATTTGAGTAGCTTTATTAACAAGTTAATAAATGTCATATGTTTGATTCATCTAAGTAACCTCCTCTAGCAGTTATAACAACAGAGAAAATGTGAGGCATTCTTTCTAAAGGGGCATTAAATGCTGCTGTATTTCATGGGATGACACGGTTAACTGGTGCATTTAAAGATAAAGAAGTGCCTTTAATCTAACTGCCATCACAACACAGCCAGTTAGTAGGATGTCAGATGTGCACTGTTAGTTACCCTTCCTGTGTTATGAAGGAAACTTGTTTTATTTATTTTTATTTTCATTTATAGTTGTTCACTCAACTTTCCAATGCTTAACAAGAATAAAATCTGCAGTTTGTGAAATAAATGGAAATGTGGTAAAAACCTGTGGTGTGCAAAACCTTCTGACTCGAGGTGTATGTAACTATTTTCAGTTAATTGAAATACTTTTATTTAACCCCATATTTATAATAGACAATGTCAGCTAATTATGGGGAAGAAGACTGAAAACATTCACTTTCATATACTGATATTATCACCAGCCTTGTGTGTCCTTCAAAAACTCTCCTAAGGTAGTCAGTCCGCTGTCTGTCTCCTCTTTATCTCTCCAGGTATTCTTATTGTTCAGTATACCTGAATTATGCATGTATTCTATTATGCTGTTCGTCAAGGCGTTGAATTAAACCGATGGCCCTCACGTTGGGCTTTATCAGCTTAGCACTGTCTATTTCAGTCATAAATTTAGTTCATGGTAGGTTTAATGTACTATTTCAAAAGGTAACCTTTTATATAAATACCATGAACTCTACCCAAACAGAGTTACCAGCACATCACCAAAAATACGTTCTAATAAATTATATTATCAAAAGTTCCCAGAAAATATGAATCAAAGCTCAGTACAGCAAATGAGGTTGTCAGGGTCTGAAATGTGTAGGTGGTTAGCTGGTGAATGCGGATGGGTGACTGACCCAGTGGATCCTAAAGGACTCTGCTGAGTCACCCCCATCTCTTCCTGCACCATCCCTAAACAAGGTGCTTTGCTAAGGGGTGATGCTGGTAAGAGGCAAAAACATTTAAAGGCACCACTCCTCTTTGTTAACATCCATTATTTAGATAAGAGGAGGTATCTGGCACGCATCTGCACGCAGCAGAAGGCGAGTAAAATGTATTTGCACTTCAATGCAGCGTCTAATTACCTGTATCTCTTCTATCCATCTTTCATGAGGGGATCCCACTTTATCGCACTGAGCCAGAGAGCTTCATTGTAGTGAGCAGCAAAAGTGACACATCAGTGTATCCCAATCCAGTCCTCGGGGACCAACAGACGGTCCACGTTTTTGCTCCCTGCCAGACTGTCCACATTTTTTTCCTCTACTGGGAGCTGGGAGGGAGCAAAAACGTGGACTGCCGCAGGTCCTTAAGGACTGGATTGGGAAACACTGTGATGGATGATACAGTGATCAGTAGCTCTGTCTCCCCCAATCGCGGCTCACAGTCTCCGCTCTAATATGTCGCATCTGTGACACTGTGGCCTCCCATGTCGCATTGCTGGAGTCATTCCCCAGAAAGCAAGAGTCTTAAAGTAAGAAAAATATTTTAAAAAACATTCCTGCTTCTCACGGTGAACAAACAAAAATCAGCGATCTGGGGATTAGTGTATGTACTGGACAGCGCATGGCGGTGGTTGAAGTGGGGTCCCCCCCGGTTCTGTAAAAGTGCTATATTAATGTGACATTCATTCATTCATTCATTCAAGAAGGACCAGTTGGGTAGGGAGGCACCTTCAGGCTGTCTGAGGAGAGGTGTGGTCCAGGGCCAGCCAGCTGAGGCCGACATAAGCCAAGTGACGAAAATCACTGTACCTACTACTGCTTGGTCACTGTAATACAGATGCAACTATAATGAAGAATAATGGGTGACAGTCTACAGTGTGACCTTTCTGGACTTTATGGAGCAGCCAGCACCAAACAGGAGCGTGGCCACACAGGTTATGCTAGCCTAGGCTATGTGATCACATGTCCAAGATAGGATTTACAATAAGTGTATATTTCAGTGCATATTTAGCAGGGGTGTAATGGTACACAAAATTCACAGTTTGGTTTTGGGTTCACCGATCGGTGCAATTTCCCTGGCCTTCATGTCTCCTCCCCGTTTGGCCAGCAGGGGTTGTTGGTCATCCTGCCCTCCTCCCTGTCAGTTGCCCCCAGTGTGTTTTCCGTTGCCCCCCGGATTGCTGCATAACTCAATGGGCCGAGTGTGTGGCTCAAACCAAGTACCGAGGTGGTCATGGGTTCAGGGTTGGCCTCTGGCTAGCCTTATCTGATTATTAGTATTTATTTGGGTTTCCGTTTCCCCTGTGTTTGGTCTATTTTGATTTCCTTGGTCTTAGGTCTTCCCTGAGTACACTTTTGTTCCAAGTTAAGTTCCCTAGTGTATTATTTCCTAGTGTATGATTAGTGTCCCTAGTTTCAGTGCTTTCTATGTCTCTTAGTTCTTTGTTTATTTAGTGATACTGCTTATGCCTCTTTCTGCTTGTTCTTATGCCTCAGTTGATTGGTTAATTGATTATGTCTTACACCCGTTTCTTGTTTGCTCCAGTTTTCTGTGTCTGCCCTGCTCTGTTCTCCAGTCAATCATTTCGCTTTGTGTTTCTGCGTGCCTTTGCTTCCTGTTAGCATGATCTGTTTTGTTTTAAGAAACTCCTTTCTCTTGGAGCTATAAGTGGATTGTCACTTTCTTCCTGCCTGCCATGCCCCGAGTCCGTAACAGAAAACAGTGTTTGTTTTGAAATTATTTATTATTAAAACTGCAAACACAATGAGGAACAGTTGCAATCGAAAGGCAATGCGTCTGTAGACCTGTCTGAATAACAAAATCTAAGAGATGCATATATGCACTTTGTAAAACAGTTATGAAAAATAAGTAATACAAAAAACCTTATGCAATAACAATCATAATGAACTAATTTGCATGTTCTCTGCAACTGAGTTTGAGCAGATATCTGTAGCGATAAACACCCATAGCCTATAATTATTTATCAGCCTGGTTTAAATTGTCTGGCAAAAGGACCTCAGATGCCACAGGGAGACTAATTGCAGCGGCGGTTTCTGCTTTGCTTCCGTCGCACACACATTCGGACGATGTCGTCTCCAATGAGTCGGCACGTTTGCTTGTGTTTTCACGGAGCCTCTTGGGTGTCATGGTAGAAAAAAGTATTATTTCGTAGTATTTCGTGTGCTCGAATTAATCGCCAATCAGAAACCACAAATTTCAACTGGACATATTAAATCGTTTTGCTGTGTTTACTAAACCAGAATGATCTTCCGAACCGTACAAATCAAATAACCCCTGATATTTTGCTAAAATGACGTATTCAGATGAGTTGTGGCTGCATGCAATCAATGAAAAAATAAAATTATTTAACAAAATTATTTAGCGTATCATTATAGGTAAGTTTCCCTTTTGGGTGGGGCTTCCTAGAGGACGGGGTCCCCTGGAGGACGGGGCCCCCTGGAGGACGGGGCCTGTGTGGCAGCACCAGTTGCACGGCCCTTTCAACACCTCGGTGTACGTTAGTGAGGGGCTTTGGCTGAAGCTTGAAATGGCTGACCGAGTGACGGTGAGGGGAGAGGACTGATAAAATGCAGAGCACTGGATGGCTGCCTCCATATTGGTCACAATTTCATTCATCGCTGCTGGCATTTTATGAATAATTGAGTCGGCGGTGTCTTGGTTCTGCTGTCCCCTGCCCCCCCTCCCCCCACACTGCGACTCCCGGTGCCTTAACGCGCACCCTGCCTGAGAGAGAGAGAGAGAGAGAGCGAGCCACAGCAGACTCCCGGTGCCTTAACGCGCACCCTGCCTGAGAGAGAGAGAGAGAGAGAGCGAGCCACAGCAGACTCCGGGAGACAGTTTCTGGCAATTAAGCTGTGCTCTCATCCCCAATCTGTCAGGCATGGTTTCCACTCAAGAAACATCTCAAGCGAACTTCCCGTCCCCCAGCACCTATTGCTTCAGTCCTTCCCATGGCGATGCTCTTTGAAAAAGTCATCACACACCACATTACTTATTAACCTTTCTGTGTAAAGAGGAGTATTGACTTGTCAAGGATTTCTGCCCGGTTTTGAGCAAAGTTTCCACGATAAGGCATGTTGGTCTGCATATGTGACACGTCCCCTCTCTGCTTGGCGGGCCAATGTAAGAGTGACCTGTGCTCCACCTCTGCTATTGTGCTTTCGGAGCAGAGCCGATAAACTCACATGGCATCACCGTAAACAAAAGTTTAAAGAACAATAGTTTTGCATACAACGAAAGACGCACACATTCCCTTTGGCCAAAGCCTGTGGACTCTACGTGAAGAAGCAATCCCTCCAATCAGACATGAATAATGGATCAGCTCTCACTCCCCGCATGCTGCTCCTCTGTGCTGGGAATCTTCTCAACTTACCTTTATAACAAGTGTGTTATGGCATCCTACACACTGGGCATTCCAGCAATCAATAATTCATAGCTGCCTCCCTGCATGGAAGGCTTCACCTATGACCTGACATGCTGTGCCTTCTTCACAGGGCTGGGGCGCCCGTACTGTTTGTACCCCGCACTTCCCAATGCTGCCCCATTATAGCCATCTTTATAGTATTACTTATTTAATTTACTCTCCAGGTCATCAGAGGCAGTTTCCCACATAATGATATTATTCTGGGCCTAACTGTTGCTACACAAAACGAAAGATACATGACCCTGACAGCGGTAATAGGGAATGCTGGGAATAATAATAATAATAAGAAGAAGAAGAAGAAGAAGAAGAAGAAGAAGAAGAAACACATGACACTTTGGTTATAGCGCATTTTGACTTCAAGACCAACTTGCTATCTATTAATTCCTTTCCGTTAATGATCACGCTTATTATTTTCGCGCGTTTTTAAAGCGGCCGCATACGAAGGGCAGTGGTACATCTGTGGCATCTAAAGAGAAGTTCCTAACAACCATCAAGGAGTGTGAGCTATAAGGATGTGTGGGAGGGAAGGGGGTGCTCCGGGGCTTCTCAAAGCCAGCAGGATTCGGCAGCGCGCACTGCTGGCTTGGCATCCCCTGGGGATACGGCAACAGGTGTCGGCTGATGAAAAACATCCCCGATCAGACCTGAAACCTTTCACTGGCTATCATGTGATAGCTGTGATGCTATCGTGCACCATACACCATGCGTTTCATCCCTCTGCGACGTTCCTGAAACGGTTTCCTATTGGTATCACCTCCAATCGTTTGTAGCATTCATTATTGATGTCTTTTTGTCATCAGTGCCTTTTACAGTACCTTTTTGTGTAGAAATAATTTGTGTGAGTACGTCTAATACATTTTATTAGCGTCGCAGCAGAATAAGCCCCACGAGGCAAAGTGTCAGTGAGTAGGTGAATGGCGGCCCATCGGCAGGAGCAGCGAGCGCTGAGCGCATTCTTCACTGTTAAACAGCATATCAGTTTGTTGTTATTGCTTCCAAATCTCGCAGAGGTTCCGGATCTGGTTCCACCTTGTGTTTCGTAGAACACACGCACTTTTACTGTGAGACTAGATTACCACTCGTCTTTAGAACATTTAGCGTCCCTTTGTATTTCATTTTTAAAGCTTGGTTAAAAGAGTGGGAAGAAACACTAACGAGACGTTTTCTGTGACAATACCGTTGTGGTTGTTTACTCTTTGAAGCTCACAGGCGGGAGACTTTAATGCTCTCTTTTATGCATGTATTACATGTCAGCCTAAACCGATTGTAAGTTTTAGATAATCACTCTTGAATCGTTCCTTCACACCTCAAAGAGAATAATTCATAAACCAGGTTCGTTTGGTCTCAGAAGCAAGATATGCTTAACATATTAATGATCCTGTAGGGGAAACGATTTGTTCCGTGATGTCTGAGATACTCTGGAGAAAAATGCCATCTATGAAATGTTTTTTGTGTATTACAGTACATTGCGAATTAAATGTTTTCAAGCACACCTTTAGTACTTTGTGGTCACGACACATTTGTGATAAACGTCTATGAAACACCGGCTTCACTTATGTTGTTAATGCTGTTTTATGATTTACAAAAATGAGTTGGCCTATATATATTCTGCTCGTTTTAGCAATTATTTTAAAACAAATTTCATTAAGTAACCAAGAGGACACATGCCATGTGTTTGGTATTCCGTTCACATGTCACTAACCATTTTTATTCGTAAATCGGGATGAACAGAAATTTCCTATTGTATGTCGAAGCGCCGGTTAAGCTGTTTCAATTTCAGAACGTTCATTTTATTTTCAGTCGGTACCTGCAATACGTGTATGCTTTTAAAGACAACGATTAACGTAAAATAACTTTGTTGTGACCCTAGAATTATCTAAACATAGTGTTTTCATACAGTGATATTCGATTTAGCAGGCCTAACCGGTACACATTACCGCCCATCCATCCATCCATCCATCCATCCATCAATATGACATCCTCGATACATATAACTAACTGGATATTGAGTTGTTGTACAACCATCTTTAAGTAGCTTTATAAACACTTGTGTTTATCTTAGTTTCAAATAGAAAAACCGTGATAGTAATAGTAGCGGTAGACATTGTCTCTTCCGTCATCTAAACAATCCCCCGTTCTGTAGTTCGATAAATATCACAGTACATTATGCAGCATCACACAATGCACTGACACTGCCGAAATGAGGCACGATCCTACAACAGAACTACTCAGCAAAGAGAGCGATTAAACACTATTTAATATCCTTTTATTTAGCGTTTGAAAGTAGTTAAAAGCCAGTCAGCTCTACCTCTCTGTAAAGTATTTAAAAATGCACTTTTAATTAATCTTTTATCCTTGTCGCTCGAGGGATTCATAAATAAAATACATCACAATGGGTTTTGCTTTTCTCACTTTCATTCGGCATAATTTATGTACAGTTTGTAACAAAGTATATCATGTTTTCCATCAAAGGTGTGACACGCCAATATAATGTCGGGCACTTAATACGTGAAATAGGTCATAACGATGAAACTTTCAAAAACAGCTTTATCTTTTTTTCTCAAAATCTTAAAAAGATCTCTTTCTACGAAAAGAAATTGCTTTTTCATTTTGATAAAATATTAATAGCTGATTGCTGAAGAAAAAAAAACAGAATTTCACAGGAATAAGTCAAGTATAATTTCGAATGTGAAATCTCAATATACATAATAAAATGTTCGATATTATAGGCCTGTATACTGCATATACATATACACTCTTATAGAGTAAGACGATAGACCTTCATTCTTATAGAATAACGTCAAATATGCACTTTTATCAAAACTCTATGCTATTTTCATTTGGTGCATTCGGTGCAAACCCAGTAAGTTAAAGCGAAAGCTTTTATTGGTGAGTAAAACGTGTCCTTGTTTATTTTGATAACGGATGAGTTTAGGGTATTTGTCGTTAAAATGTGATTCACTGAATTACAGCTCCCTTCGAAGAGACACACAAACATTAAATACACATATTTTTAAAACGAAGCTTATTATACTTAAACGAAAAAAAATACTATAAAGCAATTATAAAGAAACGCGTGTTCGTTTATCATTCTTTGAAGATTTTTTTTCACAAACAGAATGTATGGTGAGCTGTACATAGCGACCGGATTAAACCGTAAAAATGTATATATGTATTTTATCGTGAGGGGAAAAAGACAATCAAATACCATAATGAGCATCAAACATCGTCAAAGTGATAAACAGTTTACCTTTGTGAACATGACGTAGGCTACTTTATATTATTTTATTTTATTTAAATTATATTATTATTATTATTATTATTTATACGCGGAACAAAATCGACAAAAGGGAACGAAAACTTTAAATGCAAATCAACGCGAAGCCATTTATCGATTAACTAGAATCCTTAGAAGTCATGGAAGGTCCCTGTTATCGGCATGTAAGACACAATTAAGTAACACCAATGAATTATCTAATGTACTGCTGAGTATTTCATCCTTTTCTGTTTTTGTCTTTGATTACAAAACCAAACTCTAACTACGTTCTTTTTAAGGTCCAACTTCTCTGCGATGGCAGCGATTTTTTCCGAGGATGGACGGGGCTGGATGGAAAAATACGCCTCCAGAGATCGTTTCTCAGGTGCCGCTATCGAGGTGCGTTTTCGCTTCCGCTCGTTTCCATTGAAAAGTTCAGGCTTGCTGTTTTTCTCTCGATATGCCGCTTCCGCTTCTTCCAGCCAAGCTTGAAGGACGGGCTTGAGAGCAATCATGTTATTATGAGAGAGAGTGAGAGACTCGAACCTGCAGATGGTACTCTGACTGAGGGAGCCGACCCCGGGTATCTTGAGGTTGGCGAGGGCGGACCCAACGTCAGCCTGAGTGACCCCAAGCTTGATCCTCCTTTGTTTAAACCTTTCAGCGAAGGCTTCCAGCTCTCGCGGATCCGATTCCACATCGTTGATGCACGACATCCCGCTATGCGTGGATAAAGAGTGCTGGTGGCTCATACTCATTGCTTGGTGAAGGTGACCCATGGTCTGTAGGTGATGCTGATGCACTTGAGCGGACATCACCGACGGATCTGGTGCCCCCATACCATTCACGGTTAAACTTGAGGAAATGTGGTCCAGTAGATCACCTTCCAGAGTTTGATGCACATGGTGATGGGAGGTCAGAGTGGATGGGTGAGAGATGGGTACTGTGGAGGAGGTAGACGTGCAGGGGACACTGCTCATGGTATGGTAGGTCACGTCTGGCTTGAAAGGGTGACTCTTGCCGTGGGAGACAATGTCAACAGCCGCCAGAGCTTCGGCGCGGGCCAGCAGACTCTCATCAAAGCCGCCGAATATATTGCCCTGGAGCTGCAAGCAGGAATGCGCATATCGGAGTCAGGGGGGAATTCTGTCAACTCCGGATTAAAAAACATTTCCAAGCACAGAGAGAAACCTCCTCAAAGCACAGGTCATAAAAATTAATATGATGGCTGAGGCATTGCCTCAATAGGCATGTGGATCACAGGGAGACAGGGTGAGAGAAGGGGGGGGGGGGAGGGAAATAACGAGAGCGCAAGAGAGAGGTAGAGCAGAGTTTGATTGTTTTACCGCCATGAAAAAAACATTAAGCTAATGTCCGTCAAAAAAATGTGCCTTTAAGCAGTAATTATGGAGATTCACGTACCTGCGGGGCTGGTAAGCAAACTCTACGCATAGCTTCCGAACTTGAGTGGAGACCGGAGTACTTGGGCTCCTGCAGAGCTGGGTGCATTGAGAAATTCTGCTTGCCGTTCATGGCCATCATCTTCCTTTACACACCTTGCGGGTAGGTATACCTGACATACGTAGGCGCTGGGGCGACTTCCTGGCTCGCCGCTGTCACTGTGAGCTATTTGCAGTGACAGAGCCTCTCTGTATGCATCTCTCCCCACCTGCTTCTTTACTCATCTTACAAGCCGCGCGCCAGGAATAGGACTGGGAGCTGTGCGCAAGCGTGCTGCGCGCGACGAGGCAGGGAAATTAGCCGGGGGATGCCAGATCATTTAGCTTCAAACATTTTGTGCAGCTTGGCTTCTGTACAAGCCACACTGTTTTAATCACAAGGGTACGCATGGGGAGACAGTGAGGCACATGACACCGCGTAACAAATTATTCCTGTTAGATTTCATTCAGAATGCGTCGTGGGGGTGGTTTGCGGGTCGTTTGCACAACTAAAGTCCAGGTACTGATACTCGTCTCAACGTACTTGTCTAGTTAAAATGAGCAACGCATTGAGTTTGCATTAAATATAACTAACTACCACCTTATATATCTTCTAACAATGGGCCGTGCATGTAGCAGTTATGAAGAAATGGAATAGCATATAAAATGTATATGATAGCCCAATATTTAATCACATTTCAGTTGCAATTTAAATGCAGAAACAAGTAGGCCTATCTGAAGTGAGTAGGTTTTAGCACATTTTAAAGGGATCATAATTATTACCATATTTACAGGTGGATGGGATCCCATCAGTATTTGCTCGCGTTTTGTGTTCACTCTTAGGAGAAAAAAACATCGACAATTTATGTACCACTACTTAAAACAAGAAATCAATACAAAATAATAAAATACATTTTTAAATAAAATAAATGGTTAGTAAACCATATAAAATAGGATAGTTTGAAAAATTATACTATAATATTTTAGCTACTAGTTGTTAACGATGCTATTTAATAAGATGATAATTCTGGTAATATGCTTGAATTTAACGAATAGGTGTCCAGAAAGTTTATGATTAATAACCCAAGCCTGTAACTATAATAAATACCCCAATGAGAGATTTTACCACCAATAGCTTCGGATAAAGATAAGTAATCAACACGTGCTCCCTGCAGCTTATACAAAATAGACAATATACAGTCTAATTACCCTTAACGTTTTAATTACGATGGTTCTAGTTCAGGACCGTGGAGAGCTCACGTTTTGAAGAAGCACGTTTTAAGTTGCACAGTCCTCAGAAAATGATCCCGACTATTTTCCTGAGCCCGCAAGGTAACAACGGAGTATTCATAAGATCCCAAGTGAAAGCTGGACAAAACGTGGTGGACGAGCCGGGAATGGTAAAAAAAGGAGTTGATCTTACAAGAAATAAGCTTCAACTAAGGAGGGAAATCCGCTTCTTGTCGCATATACACGCGCCGATTTCCATAAAACATTTAAAGTAAATCATGTATATTTCACGCGGCCTAAATAGTGACATAAAAGTTTTATTCAAAGTGGTACCATATTTAAAGCCCGCCATTGCTCGGAGGTAATTAACTAGAGTATAAATTGTATTAACTTTCCCTTGAATAATTCAATGCAATTCTAGCAATGCCAATATCCAAGAATGTCGATTGTTATCTCCCGTTAAAAGGTTTTCTATGCAAAAAGTAAACCTAAGTGGTCTATAGTTGTGCTTACTTAATGCAACATACAATGTAATGTAAAAAATCAAGTGAGAATGCATACCAAGAGACCTTCCATTCACATCCTGAAGAGTCTCTTTGAAGCTTCATAAAAGGGGTCGTTAAATGGTTACTTGCTGAGAAGGAACACTCGGTTTATTTTTTATTGTTGAGAAAGAACACTCATATTCAAAATTGTATTATTGTTATTCGCGTATTTTACCCACATATACCCCTGGATATGATTAAAAGGGTAAATGATGCTGAATACCCTACTCAGTCGGACTCATCGCCGTAATCAGCCGCACTTTGTATGTATTTTGCCTTATCTACGTTGATTCATAAATATTTCATTCAGTTACATAGTCATATGTAGTACTTCCCAGACCATAAAAAAGTTTCAATAATATTTACTACCATTAATCGAGGTTATTAGAACCCGCTCATCTCGTGCAAAGCTTGGGGTTTCCAGGAACACCTGGCTGAGTAATCCCTCACTAGAAGCTTATTTTGTTTCACTATTTCTTTCAGGGAACAGAGAGCTTGTGCTCAGCCACCATCTACGCCGGGTGACCACCTGTTTGCATTGCTCCTGCAGTTTCCATGTTCGCTGAATTGCACAAGATGAAGAAGTCGGTCAGGCCAGTGACGATTGTTCCATTGCAAAATCTGATCCAGTCGGACTCTCTGGTTACCCAGACGCTGAATAATTCAGCGCGTGTGCAGCAGGCATCCATTACCTTGTAGAATTTCTACATTCGTTAAGGAGATTAACCGGCGCACTCTAATCGAGTAGAAAATCTATCACACACAGACCACGCATCACTGAGACAGAGATTTCGGTTCATTTGCTTCTTTCGTTTTTGGCTGAAATAAAACAAAAATATATTTAGTATACAACAACCACACGCGTCACAGAAAATCTGCACAGGGTACATGGGCTTGAAAATATCGCCCAATGTACACGTCAAACGCCTTTAAAGTTTACTAAGAACACAAACTTAAGTAGAAACAAGAGAATGTTAAGGAACATCGAAAAAAGGTATAATATTATAGAGATATGTTTTTCTTTTGACAGCTCATATGGCAGTAAATGATTTTGGGCATGCGGCCAATCAATACAAACTGATTACTGACATCAGTATATGCACCAGCAGGACAAACCTTCACTCAGATGTCAGATAAAGTCAAATATAGCTATATAATAGGGTGCACTTACTGATGATTATCGGTGCTGTAATCTGTATACATTGTCTATTAACTGGAGTGGAAGTCAGTGTTATGGACTAGCGCATTTTTCAGTCTAACTCAGGGTCGACCATCCTTTAGGAGACATAGGCGATCGCCTAGGGCACAATTTGATTAGGAGGCGCGAAACAGCAAGTGGGAAAAAAAATCAGAAGAAATGAGATTGCATTGTGTGATATTAGCTATTTACACTATTGTTAATATTTCACTGCTTTGCTTGTGAAACAGACACTAACCAGCTAGTTGACAGCCAAATACCCTGTCCAACTGAAATTTTTTAAATTGGGGGGGGGGCACAGAATCTCACCTGGTGCCAGAACACCCAGGCGTGCCTGTGGCCTGGCCTGCGTGTATCTGTAACATGCTGAGAGGGTGACGTGCTTTCTGCACAGGTCTGGACTCCCCGATGGGGAAGTAGGCGTATGATCACCGTGGACTGCGGCAGATGAGAAGTTCAGGGCCATGTTTAATCCCAGTCCAGCCTGGGTTCTGCGTATGAGGTTCTCATACATGGAGGTGGCGGTGTCATGGTTTCAAGGCTGCTTCGCTGGTGACAGATTTGATGGTTTTACCAAATCCGTGTTGATACCGACAAGCATGGCTATCCCAGCCCGTTTGAAAGGCATGCCATCTCAGGAGGATCGCTCCTGACTGGGCACTCCTTCATACTTTAGCAGGATAAAGAGTCAGAGCACACCTCCAAATTCTGGAAGACAAAGAAAGGAAAGGAAGGACAATTCAAACTAGTCAGCAGACCTGCCCAGGCTGCAGACCTCAATGCCTTTGAAGTAACTGGACAGAGTCAAGGAAAGAAATTGACAAGCAAAGTGCTTCTCTAGGAAGTATTTCAGAAGAATGCAACAGAGGAGAAGGGAAGCACATAGTTACTCGGGGAGCTGGCGCCATTGGCTGATGGTCCAGACGTAATGCAGAGTTACAACGGACTGTGAAATCTGACTTAATAGTCAGAATCACTTAATAGCTATAAAGTGCGTTTGACAGCAGAGTCACCCCAAAGCTCTTTACATGGCTGTACTGTGATACATCATTAAGACAGAATAATATGAAAATGGAGGGAAGGAGGAAGAAAAAAGAAAAAGAAGCCAGATGACAGCAGAGGAAAGGAAGCAAAAACTGCCAAGTAGGGAGGAATAAAAAAGCTCTGGGAGTCCAAGGTCAACTGGCTTCCCAACCCCTGGGGCATGCTAACATTATGGGGGAGAGTGGGCTGGCTTGCTGAGAGCTGGTTGTAAACGAAGGCTAGGCTGACTGGATCCTGCAATGCTGGTATCTGATAGGTTTTCCCGGCTGTTATCTATGGTCAAGGACATACCCCGTATTGCACCACTATTCCTGATCTCTGGCTGAAATGGTTCCCCTTCCCAGTCCTTATATCAGGAGAAAATAAGTCGAGATTGCAGTGTGCCATGCTGTCAGCTCAGGGCTTCATCTTCCTACGCTGCCCTTTTTCCAGGGTTTTACCATTTGAAGCCAGACTTAGGAAGTAGGAGTCCCTTCAGTGACAATGAAGACAGAAGAGATAGCAGATGAAGTTGCTTGTTGACATGTCTTTTTGCACAAGGGGCCAGAGAGCAGTACCTTAAACCAAAGTGAGATGGGCGTTTCTCACATGACTTACTGATGTAGAACAGATGTATAATTTGGCAGTATTTCAATGAGTCAAATTAAATTTAACAATGTGCATGAATTTCTGAAGAGGGACTGAGATGCGCCGAATGAGAGCTGATGTTACACAGATCCTTCTGGCTTCCTGGCTTAACACTAGGGTGCAATTCCACATACAAATGTTTACTCGCCACCCTGAGCTGTTTCAGTCTGCTTCGGTCAGCAGTAACCCTCATAGTCCCGTCTGAACGCTCCTACTAGGGGTGTCACGAGATCTCGCGATATTACAGCGGAGTGAGCAGCGGTCTCGCGCAGGTGCTGCAAATCAGCTGCTGTAAGCATGTCGGCGTCTGACGAAATCACCGTAGTAGATGCCCCAGACACTTTTAAATCTTTGGTGTGGCAGCATTTTGGGTCCCCGGCAGAAAATGTAAACGGCAAAAGGGTGACAGACAAAACACGAACCATCTGTAAGCATTACGGGAAAATAATGGCGTACACAGCGGCTAACGCTACTACTACGCAAACCATTTCCAGCACCATCATAACTCATTACTTAAATCCACTTGTCGGTGAAGAAAACAAAAAAAAAAGTTTTATGTCTGTTATATTGTTTTATTTATATTCTATTTTATGTTCAATTGATAAGTCAAATAGGAGAGTTGCCTGTCATTTAAGTTTGTGGTGCAATATTTTATGGTGCTAGATATTTGTCCTGTTCTTTCCTGCATATGGTGATGGTGATTATTTAACACATTTCACCATACATCTGCATTGTTTAGCATTTTTTGTCTTTCAAATTAATCAAATAAAAGGCTGCTTTCCAGTAAAATATTTCCTCTTTGAAGTTTTCCTTAAAATATTGTTAAAATATTGTCTCGTTCTCGCGAACCCAATATTGTGTCTTGTCTTATGGGCAAGTATATATAAGTATATCGTTACACCCCTACTCCTTACACAAGCTCACCTGTAGTTATAATACAGCAGGTCTTAGTGATAATTAAGCAGAGTACAAGGAAGCCTGATAGAGGCCCTATCATAGATTTGGTTATGACAATTTACAGCAATACTGACTGTTGCCAATTGTACATTATCATGATACTTGATACATATATGTAATCCTTTTACAAAAGCCCCAAACTAAATATTTCCATCACAGGACGCAATGCAGGGGATGTCCCGGACGTGACATCCGTCCATTGCAATCAACACACCCAAATCTACATGTACAGTGATAAAAGAATTGGTCACCTAATTGCAGGATGGAAGTGGACAAGGTACGAATTTAACATCATTCAGTGACCTGGACGTCTTAAGAACACGTGGGAAGCAGAGTTGCCAGAGGGAACAGGTGGAACACACAAAGCCCACAGATACATCAAGTTCCAAGCCCCCTAGGGCCCCAGCAACTGGAACAGTGAAAAGGATAAAATAAATTAATTGCAGGGACCCGATGGCATCTTACCTATAGTTTTAAAAGAGATGAGGGAAATTATTAGCCAACCTTTAACTTTACTAT
>JAODLD010000002.1:5646484-5659965 GCA_026781065.1 Mormyrops boulengeri
GAGAACATTTTAAAATGAACCTGAGGAAGCACTTCTTTACACAGCGTGTAGTTGGAGTATGGAATAGTCTTCCTGCTCAAGTAGTGGAAGCTAAAACCCTGAGTTCCTTTAACTCTGAGCTATTAGTTAAGTTATCCCCAAACGAGCTTGATGGGCCGAATGGCCTGCTCTCATTTGTAAATTTATCTTCTTATTAACAACTCAGCACCTGGAAAAAATGTATTGACACACTGAAGAGCGCCACCATTCATCGCAAAGCGTTAAACAAGCACAGCAAGATGATTGGAAGATCGATGAATGTAACTAATCACTTAGCCAGGACAGAGCTGCTGAGGCACCCATCCCAAGGGAAGAGGGGCCTTTTGGCAGGATGCCAGTCCAATGTAGGGCAAAGGCCCTGCGCTTTAAGACCAGCCTAAATACAAACTCCCCTGGGGAAATATGCAATCGTAAATAAGTATGTGAATTACATGCGTGCAGAGCTGGGCCAGGACTCAAACCTCCAACCTTGTGTCACACTGTGCTACACATGCAGGTACTGTGGCGCCCCCAGGTGGTCACCTCATCACATTTAAATTTAGCAAAATCCAGAAATCATGACTTGTACACCAAGAATAACAAAAAATGGAAACAAGACAAAAAAGTGGGATATATATCGGAATGGTTCCTTTTTTTCCAAATCAGATGAATTTTTTTTAGTCTGCTTTTTTTCTATTCTTTCGTCAAATTATTTTTTTTCTTTTACCCCCCCCTCCATTGCTGCCATTCCATAATCTTTATTGGTAAAAGCCAACATGCTTGTTAGAAATTGATAATATAAACAACAAATCAAAGAGAAAATTACATCCACAGCTCCCCGTGTATAAACAGTAACAAATCTGAGCACTTACTGATTTCACATCACTACCATATAACACACATTTGCACAGCCTGCCATTAAATGAATGAAGAAACATCACCACATGTGACTCTGGGTGTCAGAAACACACGAGTTGACGGCTAGAGTCAAACTTAGGGAAGAATAACCACCGGACAGTAAAATACCAGGTGGAAAATTTCTCTTTTGGGACATGTTGACACTGAGTAATTCATTCTCCATTACTCAAAAAGTGTCAGCCAGATTATAACACTAAGATCAACTGAAAGGAACTAAAACTACAAGTACTGTTGGATCTGGCCAGACACAGCAAGGGATTTTCCAACTGTCCAATCTTTAAAACACAAAACCGGCTTAATATTCAAATCATTTCAATGAGATCAAATTAATACCAAGCATGCATTCGCTTTGAGGCGAGCCAGGGCATCCCGCGGGGTGACTTCCTGGTCCTGGCACTCCCAGACCACGCGGCATCACGGGAGTCTCCCGCTGAAGACCCACCGTTCACTAGAGACCCTTACAAGACCTTCAGCACCCAGGTCACATGAAAGGAAATTTCTTCTTGCTGTCATGTAAATCCAACGTTATTCTAAGCTAGTCTAAAAATAAAACATATCTACAATGTAGTTATTCTTATTGCAGAGGTCTGTACAGAAAAATACAGGAAAAATATATATAAAAAAGCAACTGTCTCCTGGTAAACTGGCAATAAGGAAAAACCTATATATACAAAAAGCAAAAAAAAAATGCAAATCTCTGCCCGTTGCAGATGTTCATAAGATAATCCTGGAATGTATTCCAGTCAACCCCCCCCCCCACATCAAGCCCACTTGCTTCTAAGGCCAAAGTTATCTTTGGGTGGTTATTAATAGAAACATACATTTCAGGGGTCACAATGAATACAACTGACATATGCATTCAATGTTTAAAAATACTGGCAAAAAAATAAGCTATCCCACATCTCAGGTCTTGATATGTATGTAAAGTGGCGAGTATAATTAAACAGGAGGACGTTCAAATTTCCAATACACATCTGGGTTTAGCTTACGAATTTAAAGCCATCTTGGGGCTGGCGCGGCTCGTGTCATGACCTCATTTCCTGTTGGAGCCCAAACGCGTCAGATACGGCATCACGTTACGGTTTTACGTCTGTCGATCGGGATATAAGATCCACGAATCACCCATAGCTCCATTTACACGACTGCTAGGGCAACAGGGAACCGGCCCAATAGAACATCCAGGCAGAACTACATATCGCGACACAGTTTGTGTATTTAACCTTATATACATTTGAACAAGTTTTAATTTCTAAAATAAAACCTGTGAAAATAGTGGTAGATGTTGGACGAGACTAAAACCAGACTTTGAAAACTGAGGGTAAACTGAAAAATTCGGACCCAGACTAAAATAAAGAAGTTCTGCTTTATCTGTATCTGCGGACACAGTAAAAACTCGGAGGTTACTTGCAGACTGCTTTAGTATGAAGTTAAAGCGCGTCACTTCCGGGAGACGCACTCAACCGTTACAGTATATCCCGCCCCTCACGTCTCAAAAAACTTGAAACTTTAAAAAGTGATTTCCACCTTATTAAATACAGGTAAAGTTTTAAAAAAATAATCGAGTCCTTTTCACAAAAAAGGTTGACGTTCAGAGCCGATTCATCTCCTCCAGGAGCGACTCTCATCCTCGTCCTCGTCCTCCTCATCCTCCTCGTCCTCCTCTGGGAGCAGCAGGGTGCTCTCGGCCTCCTGCGGAGGCACACAGTCACGCGGCGGCTTGTTAGATGGCAGAATGGTTAAGACACTGAAGGCATGATGACAAGCGCAACATTACACCCCTGAAGCGCTGTCACAAAGCAGAGTGCGCTTACAGCAGGCGCCATGGTAACACAGAGGCTACATCTCCAGTACGCCGCATCGCGCTCTTCATCACGCTCTTAATCACGCTCAGCAGGGCCGACCCCCTTATCCGCAGCCCCTGGGAGACCCACTGCGCCAAAAAGCAGCGATGAATCCCCAAATAAAAATCTGATGAGCGTGCATACTGGTTCATGGCTGGGGGGGGCACGGCTGTAACGTGCTGGGTGCCTGTCCCCTTTGGCCAAAGGGGCTCTTAGACAGAATTCTCCAAAACAACAGACTCTCGGGCCAACAGAAGCTGGACACAGGCGCGGTTCGGGGCACTGCCCCTGATCACGTACATTCAGTTCCTCCTTGGACTCCTCCTCTTCTGGCTCTGTGGACACAGACGGAGTCTTCGGCTTGTACCATGACATCTGAAGACTGCGACCTTTGAACTTGGCACCTTGGTTTGCAGCCTAAAAAACAGAAGGTCTATTTAACAGGATCCTTGGAAATAACTCATGGCAGATTTAGGGTGGTGAGAAAGCAGGCCTTTTTGTGCGTCACCTTAAAAGGATATCGAGCTAGTGAGAAAAAAAAATCAATAAAAATAGCTTATTTGACCATGGACAGGGCCTGCTTCTCCACTCAGGGTCTCCCCGACCCCACTCAAAGAAGCCCCCTCTGCAAGGACAGCTTCACACCGAATCGCTGTGGATCGTCGGCAGGCCCCTCAGGCCAGACTTACATTCTCAGCGTCACTCCGTGTCTTGAAGGTCATAACGACACTGGTGGCATCGTGGTCACGCAGCTCCTCAATCTCCCCATATTTCTGCAAGGAACAGGAAGTGCCGCGAGGCATTAACACACATGGGTACTTTCAGCAAATTCACAGGAAGTGATGGAAACACACGTGCTTTCATTGAGTCACTCGCTTTGAAATCGTACCACAAAGTGGGACATCAGCTCATCCTTCTCCTCTCTGGACACTCCATGGATGGCCAGGGCTTTGGGACGGTGATCCACCACCATATGGTTACCGCCGCCTCGGCCTCTCAAGCTACGGCCCCGCGCCCGGCCCCGCCCCCGAGGAAGGGTGACCTTGCCTCGTCCAGCCGGGATCAGGCCTAACCGTGCAGCCTGGGGGAAAACAAGGATACGCAGAGGGGAGCTCACTTTAGACTGCAAAAAGGTGAGGTGCGAGATGGGGGTTGGTGTAACAGAAGCTTTAACACGCAGCCCGGAGACGGCACCCTTCATCCCACCTGCACCAGACGGCCAAGGGCTGTCAAGCTCAATCCCTCGACAAGCCTTCAGGATCTTGACGAAAGTAACCTTATTGCCAAGTATGGTGAAGGTTAAAGGGGAGGAGGGAAGAAAGTGGTGAAGAGTCTCACCTCCACCTGGAGCTGGCTGAGCCGCCTCTTCAGGTCTGTGGTGTCCTCTCCAGAGCTCAACTTCTTGTGGAAATCCAGCTCTGCATCAAGCAGCTCCTTCTGTGCCTGAGAACATGACAGGAAACATCAACACCGTTCCAATCACGCCAGACTTTCCAAGTACTTTGGACAGAAGACATCTGAACTGACAGCTTGAGATGCTTCTATTCATTCTCAAGGTCAGCAGTGAGACTCACGTCTGTCTTGGTCTTGGGTTGAGCAGACTTGGCTGCAGAATTGCAGGCTGGCTTCATCTCATCCTTCAGCTGGGAGATCTTGTTGGTCAGCTCCTTCAGGGTCTTCATAATCTCTGCTCTCTCCTCAGGCTTCATGTTCTTGTTCTTCTCGAGACGGTTTATCAAAACCTTGGGCACGATGAGGAGAGACACATCCACTAAGCTGCACCCCACCATTTATTTCACTGTAAATAACCAGCCAACCCAAAGCCAAACTGCTATAAATTTTTTTGAAAGACTATGGGTTTGATGGAACAGGTTGGACTTCGCCCTTTTCACTATCACCTGGCCCAGACCAAGACAGAGAAGAATGACCCGCCCCTGGTCACACACTGACCTTCTGACACTCGATCTGCTTCTCTACCATCTCCTGCTTCTTCTTCCTCATGTCCTGCTGTAGCTTCAGGGCCTCCTGGAAGCACAGTAGAGGGGCGGTCAGACACAGGGGCAGCCTGAGACAGCCACGGCCTTCAGACGGACACCCAGGGCTCACCTGCTTCTTCTTCAGAGCCTCCTGGGCCTCCAGTGCCTTTCCCACCTTCCCCATGGGCTTCTGGGGCGTTCGACCGGCCGCTGAGCTGTAGGCTCCCTTCTGGAGAGTCGCAGACGCAGTCATGGCCTGAATTGGAGCACAAGATGGGAGGAGACAAGCGAATGCGTCAAGGTGACGTACGGATCAAGACATAAGAAGCAAGTCGTCTACCCTCCATGAGCGTGAAAATTTAAGAGTACAAAGTTCTACGATCAGGCAAAAGTTGGTAAAGATAAAAAAAAAAACAAATCCATTTTCTTCACTCTGAACGTGCGAGGCTTATTTACATCTTACAAAAGCCCGTTGAAGCGGCAGACTTAATCCAACCAGACATTTGCTTTTTGTAGAAAAGTGCTGAATTATTAAAAGGTATGAGCTTTTATGAAGTGTGCTCACAGACAAGTGCACTCATATCAGCGTGACGGGCTTGCAGCATTGTTCAGACGCGCTCAGGTCTGGATATTACTCGTAAGTGACCCTTTCATCGCGAAATGGGCAAATCCCTTACAGACCCCTCCCGCCAGGTCATGTGCTCAGGCAGACAGCAGAATGGATCCTAAACCCACTGATAAACTCAGAAGCCAGAAACTTGTCAAGGATCTTTTTTGAAAATAACCGCGACTAGAGCAAAGCCATGCGTGTTCTTACCGGCGAACTGTCTGCCGCAGGCTGCAGCGAATCCCCTTGGTTCCCCACGGCACCCCCTAGGCGGTGCTTGGCCGTCTTGTAGAGCACGTAGGGGCCGGGGCCGTGCTGTTTGTTTACAGGCTTTAAGGGTGGGGGGGGGTAGGTGTTAAGTTGGCACTTCTGCACAGGACATGGGACAAGCGGCATGAACAGCCAGTGGCTCCCGCCGACAGGCAGGCCGGACTTAGACACCGACGGGGCATGACATGCACCGCGATCATTAAAGAAATTTACGTTGAAAACCATTAATGTAACAAACTAGAGACCGCCTCCCAAAGGATGCGAGGAGACGACGGGGAAAGCAGGCCTGCAGGAGTTCACACTCTCGTTAGTGCTCCCATCAGGAATGATGGGTTACATTTATAAAAGGAGCCACTGGGGCACATGAAGGGGAGGGCAGGGAGCCGGACGGAGAGGCAGAGATGGGGCTCAGGGCCTCACCACAGGGCAGGGCATCTCACCTTGTGGGGGCCCGCATGCTGGGGGCCGGCGGGGGCGCTTGGACCCGCACTCTGGGTCGCATGCTGCTCGCTATTCTCCCGGTGCCAGTAGACCCGGATGAAGCGGTTGTTGAGCACGGCCTCTGTACTGGATATAGCGCGCCGGGCCTCGTCGTTGGCCGTGTACTGGATAAGCGCCGCCTCTGGATCACCTCCAAACACCACCTGGGGGAGTCGTGGGGGGGTCCTTTGACTTAGCATGTCCCTAGCGTGTGGCGCATGTGGCTGTGACACTGCGCGTGCGCCTCCAAACTGCTGGTCTTTGAGGAATTACGATAAACAAGTACAAAAAACAGAAAAACCCTGGAGACGCCCCCTTTGTCCCAGCAGCCCCTAGGAGCGTCTGAAGCGAAGGATGAGTGAGTCGCACCTGAATGTTGACAATGGTGCCGAACTTGCTGAAGTGCTCATTTAACTTGGTGATGTTGTTGAGGTCGCGAGGGATGCGGCGGACCTCCAGCTTAGTGTTGGCGTAATGTGTCCTCTTCTGGAAGCCGGGCTTGTGCTGATTGTTGAAGTTTGGTCTGCAGGAACAAAACATGATGAAGTACCACCTACTGGTGGGGGTGTGAAGCATAGGGTAACACTATATAATTATTTTAAGGCCCAGTAAGTGTTCGGGTTAACAACTTATACATTCCAACGAGGGCAAACAAAACAAAACAGGAGATTTTTCTAGAAAATAATCCAGGAAAGACACAGGGGAAGGACTCTTGACTTACTTGTCCACCCAGGGCTTCTTGGCTGGGGGGGCCTCCAAGGAGCTGAGGGGCCTTTTTTTGCCATCCTGGTCGCTGCCGTATCGGGGGGTGCCAGAGGGCGCAGCCGACACCGAGGGCTCTGTCTGGATGACGATGTTGGCGGCTGGGAGAGCACAAAGGAGAGGAGCAGTCAATACGGAGGATTAGGGGCAGATAGAAAGAGGAACCGCGAACAGACAAGATGATGGTGATGAAGTGGCCCAGGCCAAACCTCGGGAGCCCTGAGTGTCCATGTCCCCGGAGGTCAGGCCGATGAGGTTGGGCCTCTGCGTCTGGATACGTGGGATGAAGTGCCGGTACTGAGGCCGACTGGACACGGTGATGCCCGGGGCCTCGGGGTTGTACGGCTCTTGCTCATAGTTATCTGTGGGGGAAGCAGTGCAGTTACGCGGTCAGCCACTAGGGGACTGCTGCAACACCACGAGTATGATAAAGCAAGGAAAAGGTAAACATATATAGCCCTGCTTGTTTGCAAACAGCATCCCCCCCGGCGACTGATGTTACTGCATCTAAAAATTGGGCAATTGAACAGCTGCTCCATACTCACACCGCCAGCTTAATTACTTATTTTAGCAGGAAACAAAACTACAGTGTGTTAAGCAGCAAGTGCTGTATTCCAGTGCTCTACTTAAAAGTGTTAAAATGCAAAGCTGACTGGGAGATGGGAAGATAGACACGGAGGAAGAAAAATAAAATATATGCACTGGCTTACACTCTGGCAGAGGGTACTGGGGGTGCGACGCAGTGGGGGGCGCCCCCATCCTCGGCAGTGCCAGGGCAGACATCCGGTTCGGCCCAGAGTGCTCGCGGGCCTCTATCGCACACGTGGGCATTAAAGGCGGCCCTGTGGAGGCAGAGGGGAGGGTGTTAGGCTGGTAACACAGGGGTACCAAGACCAGCAGAGACAAACTCACAGCTGTCTGCAACATAACATCTCACACACACAGCCTTCATACAGACACACACGTCAGTGAAGGGACTGCAGGTGTAACGCAGAGCCCAAACAGGCACACGCATGTAATGAGGCATGCGTGTGCGTGGTCGGGGAAGGGAGGTGCGATGGCATCAGGAGCAGCGGGCTCACGGAGACGCACCTGGCATGGGGAAGAGGGCAGGCAGGGGGGGCTGCCCGTGGGGGGGCAGTGGGAGCCGGATGCCGGGCGGAGGCTCGCTCATGGGGGGCATGGCGGGCCGAGGGGGCGGCATCCCTGGCGGGGGCGGGAAGGGGATCATGGTGGGCAGGGTGACGTCATCCACTACCAATGGGTCATTGCCGTGGTCAAATGGGCACAGATCCCCGCGTATGCAGAAGCCTTTCTCTGGAAAGCAAGTCAGTCAGGGTCAGCCCCCCCGCCGTCCCTCAGAGTCGGGGGGGGGATGGGGTTGGGCATTATACAACCAGCGAGCACATATCCAGCCGGGAAGAGCAGGACCTCCCTAAATCCCACCGGCGAGTCTGAGGGCGGCTCGCTGACTCCCCAGGGAAACATCCGGGCTGCCGTCAGAGACATCCCCCCCACCCCGCCCTGTGGCTTACAAGCCAGAAGGCGACGAACAGTAACTACTAGCAACCCACTGTACAGCCTTAGAGCTCCACTCACACAATAAGGTTATACTACAGAGTTACACTGTATAAAACACCATATAAAACACGGTAACGGCATCAATTTCTCTCTCCATCGATAGTACGGACAGCGACTGCTTCCGTTTTCATATGCAAATTGTTTTTTAAATCGCTTCTTTAATTGCACTGATGTATCAATCAGACACAAGCTGCACTGATTTACACCAAAACCGTGATAAAATTTAAGACACTGCACAAGTAAAAACTCTGCTGCGCTTCCTCCTGAATGAAAGACACCAGTCACAAGGACGGCAAGAAACGCTTCTCTTCAAAGAAACGGTCACAGAAGTTTCTAGGACCCCCCAAGGCGGGCCTCACCGTCGTAGTCGCGGCAGCGGCGTTTCAGTGCGGTGCTCTTGCTGAACTGCTTGCCTTCGCCGTGGTTGGGAGGGAAGAAGCTGGACCAGCTCTCAGTGGTGCCGTCGGGCAGGTGCGTGGGCGCTACCACGGTAACAGCGCTGGGGACAGCAGTGACGGCGGCCTCTGAGGACAGCGAGTGGTGAGGCGGCAGCAGGGGGTGCAATGCTGGAGGGGGCAGGGAGCTGCCAGCGGGGGGCGCCGTGGTGGGAGTGTAGCCTTCCTGGTCCTTCCTCTCCTGCTCGAACTTGGACCTGTGCTCTGTAACAGAAAGGGAAAGAAGCCCTGAAACGGACGGCACTAACAACACCAGAGCATGCTGCAGTACAGACAGAGACGGCCATTTAATACATACAGGAATGAACCACGTGTGACACGCACCACACAGGAACGAACATGCATATTACACGCCTGGGCTTCATACCTCATGGCTGAATGAGTACCATTAAATGATAAAAAGCCAGAAGTAACACGCCATGCTGGTGGACTTTGAAACTGTTTTGGCGAACCTTAATAGGCCCTTAAAAGATGCACCACCACCCACCTCAGCGGCCAGACCCACCTTTGTCCCGGCCGTGCTCCCAGTCCCCCCTCCCTCCCCGGCGGCCAGACCCACCTTTGCCCCGGCCGTGCTCCCTGTCCCCGCTCTTGCCCCGGCTTCCACTCCGGCTGCGGCTCCGGCTGTAGCTCCGCCCCCGGATGGTTCCCATGCGCCGCTCGTGCCGCTCCCGGTAGGATTCTCCACTGCGCCGCTTACGGTCATCCCTCCTGCGCTCATCGCGCGTCCTGGGTGGGTGCAGGACACGCACAATCCCATTAGGAATACGCTCTTCCTCCGAGCTGTCCGCTAACCAGCCCCGCAGCCATGGCTTTGTCCCTACCGAGACGGCCACCTGATACCGGATCCCAACTCTAGCAACACAAACAGTTAGGCAGAAATACCCCCATCGTCCCCTTACCCTGAGGACGACACTTGCCTCGACTCATTAAGGTCCGAACGGTTTTTTAACGGACTCCTCCTCCTTCTCGCCTCCCGGTCTTCCTCAGCATTTACACTCTGGAGGAGGAAAAGCGGGGTGTAAGACATCGGGGGAACGCGGGGGTGGAGTCGTGCGTGACACACTGGCAGGACACTCTGTACCTCCTGCTTCTCTTCTGGCTTTGGCGCCGACGACTTGGTCTCCAACTTCTGCACCTCTTTCACCTCTGTGTTCGCCAAGTAGTTCCTTGTCGTCAGGCATTCAAAGAGTTTATCTACGAAGCCGGTGGTCTCTGAAAGAAGAACGTCATTCATGTGGTCACGTTTTGCCAGCTTGGATATGATATTACCCAGCGATTACACTTGAATGAGACTCTGGACAACTTTTATCTTATATATGATGACCTATATATGGGAACCAGGATGATCAAAGCATTTACCTTTCTGCAGAAATACATCCAACTGATCAGCACAAAGAGCCTTCAAATCTTTTTCCGGTTTGTCCTTCTTTACTAGAGCAACAACATAGTTGGCTAATGCCGAGGGGTCTGCATCACATCTACAAAAGAAAGAGAAAAAACAGAACAAATGAACGATTATGTGCCGGACTCCACACCGCATCAGCCCCACTGTAATACCTGTGGGGGGGTCCATTCACCTAAACCTACCAAAGCAGACACGCATGACCGCATGCTGCACGCCCGGACATTACATTCACAGCGCCATTCGGGAGGCCCGGCGAGGGGCACAGAAATAGGACCTACGGCGGCTTCTCAACCTGTTGATGGCCCGTTAAGGAGCGACACCCGTGAACTCAGTCGGACGGGATCTACAAACAACGCATTAAAATAAAAACGACCGCGGGATTAAAAATAGCCGGGACACTCCGCTGGCCATCGGCTCGCAAGCAGACTGACATGACGGGGGACTATTTTAAAAGCAGATCACATATCCACACTCTGACAGCAACTTCAATAACCATCCAGGCAATTCCTGGTTAGCAAGCATCCAGACTTAGTATAGCCGAACATACACACTCCGGACCGTGTGGATGGCTGCGGTGGTGATTTATACCCTCACGTTACGTGTAGCTAGCGGCTGGTAGCCGGGTGGCCTTTCCTGCCTCTGGGTGCCCGGCTGTACGTGCGCTCGCATGAGCACCGATCCAAGTCCATCGTGAGCAAGCCGATCGCCAAGCATCGGCCCCTCAGAGAGCGCCATCAGCGGCCTAGCTAGGCTAATCCGCGGCAGGGGACCGACGGCAGCCTGATGGCCAGGCAGTGGAGAGACACGCCGCGGCGGTTAGCTAGCCCGGCCGGCTACAAAAGCCGGGGCCTACGGGCTGCAGTATGTGCCTCCCGCTCGGCTCTCTGCCCCATCTGCCACGTCGTGCAGCAACACGTTACTCATCACACACGTCTGGCTAGTAAAGTAAGCAGCGGAGCAGAACTAGCCAGCTAGCAGCGAGCGCCGACCCAGCGGCACCGCTATCCGAAATCAACATGACATTCGCATTCATCACTCACATTGGCTCCAAGAGTTTAGCCAACCACGACTTCAAAGCTTCCACATTCTCAATGATCATCTTTTGAAACTTGCTCTCAAATATTGACTATAAATTAATGATTTGTTGTAATGATCCCACTTTCATCGTCAGAATCGGAATATTGCAGACGCAGTTTAGGCCCAGAAACCGAAAACTTGCAGGTCGAACACACTATTTGACGGCGGAGTACGCGGAATGGAGATTGACAGGGGGAACGGCCAATCAGATCCAGGGGTCGCGGGGTCGTCACACGTCGGTTGACTTTTGGGGCGGGTTCAACTGGTAACCGGAAATCCGTGCTGCGGTGGTGTTGTAGTTTATACGGGAAGCAGGTTCTCTGGACTCAGGATAAGAACAAAGTACAAAAATAGTTAACAAACTATTTCATTTTTGTTTGTTATGAATATATAGTATTTAAAAGTATTAAATAGCGCTGTATGTGATATTCAACATAACGTGAATCTGTTCAGAAATGTCATTTTGACCCGTGTATGTTTATGAGTCTCACGTTCATCTTTCCTTGTGGTTTAGACAAGACGAATAATAAGTGGAAGAATACTTAAGGAACTGCACTTGTGGGCCATTTACAGGCCCACATGATATGCAGACCTAATACATACATAATCTCATTTGGTATGCAACACAGGCGACCGTTGAAGTATAAAAGCAATACAAAACCCACAATGCTTTGCTGAAAAACCCCTGTGAGACGTCGCCTTTATGGAGATATCTGGGATATGTAGTTTCAGAAATGGACGGTCTTGTAACCAGCATGCAATCGTATTCTTAGGTTTCGGTCCTGCTCTGCCTTTATCCGCGCATTTCCTGGTTCGATGGTGTGGATTTAGTGCGGAGTGGGAGCTATTTGAAGTTGTTTTTTTTGGTTTGTTTGAGAAGCACCTGCCGCATTGAAAATGACGGTAAGATACAATTTTCTCAATCTTTAGGTCGTATTGTAGTCAGTTACATCTCGTTAAAAGATGTATTTTAACAGCCCCAAACGCGCCTTACTGTATAGCTTCATAGCTATGGTTAGCTAGCTCCTAGCAAAATAGGGTTGATATTGTTCCTCTCAGTGTAACAACGTGAGCATGTCGAGGTAACTAGATCTGTGATACACAAGATCTACAACGATCTAAATGGTTTTAGCGCCGCTACGTGCCAGTACCTTTACCAGAACGTTTATGTGTCAGAATTACTTAGCCGGCCGGTGCCGGGGGTGTCTCATCCATCCATGCTTTCGTGCCGCAGGAACGGAAAGGAACTGCCAAACTTGCCTTTCTACGAACGATAGAACGAGAAGTCCAGAAGAAATGGGAAAAGGAGAAGGTGTTTGAATGCGATTCGCCCAGCAAACCGGAGCAAGCCGAGAAGTAAGTATGGTTACTGTCTGTGGCAAGGCAACTTTATTTATAGTACAATTTAAAGTGCTTTGTAAAGGCAGAAGAGCACATTTAAATAAGACGTTAAACAGACAGTGAATTAAGATTCCCTAGCCAGGTAGGGTAATTACTCACCCATATAACTAACTGCAGTGTTTTTTCCTCCTAATATTAATGGAAAAATAAGTGCATGGCTTTGACAAGTAGTTTAAAGCATAAATTCTTTGCATTCATATTAAACTAGAATAGAACATCTTTGTTGTTATTCTACATGCACAACATAACTCTGTATGCTTCCCACCTAAGCTATAAAACCTACAAAATAAAATGGAAATTATGCTATATATATATATTAGGGCTGTCAAAATTAACGGGTTAACGCGGATTAATCCATCATCAAGATTAATCTGATAAAAATTTTTTTTAACGCAATTAACCCATCTGCAGCGCAGAATGATTCAAAATCCCTGAAATGTCTCTGTCAATGCATTTAGGGCAGTTTTGGTCGTTCCATTTGCCATCGGAACTCATATTTCGAGTCGGATTCCGAGTTTTGAAGCCGGAAGTGACGACACGCGCGCTTCCGTTTCTCGGAGATCCGAGAAGTATCTCGGAGCAGCACAGAGGATCCTGAGTTCAGAATCCGAGATGGCTGCACCCTTTATCAACAGAAGGGAAAGTTGTAGTTTTATACTGTTTAAGCACTACTTCTCATTTGTGGCT
>JAODLD010000002.1:5666754-5677855 GCA_026781065.1 Mormyrops boulengeri
CCTGCGGTACCCCACTATGAACGCAGGCCCACTGTGACATTGTGCCTCTAATAACTACTCGCTGCTTCCTATCAGTTTTACTGTTACTGAGTTTTGCCTTTGTAGGGCATTGTACCACATGGGAATTTGCTGTTATGCTAATTAAATAATCATGCTAATTTATTTTAGGCTATAAAATGTGGGATCAAGCTAAGTGTTTTAGGTCTCAATGTAAGATCAATTACATTAAGCTGATGACATGAATCTTGTAACGAACAGCTCTGCTCTTTGTTGTCAGTGGGAAGTGGCCCCAGGCTGTGCGAGCCAATGGGCACCTGCTGCTGAATTCTGAGAAGGTGAGAGACCCCCCCCGTTTCTGCAGTTTGGTATGGCCTTGACCGGAAATGGCCAATTGTCAGATCACTTTTCATGATAGGTTTGCTTCTGAATATTATATTTTTCAGATGTCCAAATCCACTGGCAATTTTCTCACCATGAGCCAAGCTATCAACAAGTTCTCTGCTGACGGTAAGCAGCCGTTTGGTGAATTTTTATTTTATTTTATTAACATTATGATTTCAAAACTGCTTCAGTTCATTATAGAAAATGTTTTCCTTTAATATCACTACGTGACTATGGGAGTAGCTCAAATTATCACAAAAGTAAAAGGTGGTTTTACGCTGTGCAAAGTATGATGGCATACCATAGCGGCAGTACGGCTATACACGAGCACCTGAAGAGAATATTCACAGGCGCTGTTCTGGATGACAGACCGCCACAATAGGCAAAAATCACTGTAAGTGCTGTCTGTCCATGTTTTTTAAATTACCATTAGAATGGAGAGCTTTTATCCTTATAGCTGCTAAATACAGTCATCATTAAAGCCATAATGTTGTCTGCCTGCTTCCTTAGAACCTTTATTGAATAAGTGCTTGAGAAAATGTTTAGGCTAAAATCTGGGTTTATTCTATGTGGATTTGTGGTGCCAATGTGTGTTGGTGTGCTTTGGACTTGTTGAGACCGGTGTTATCATAAACTAAAATTGAAACGAAAACAGACACTGAATAAAAGAAAATAATTCATGAACTGAAATAAAAATGAACTATATTTACCAAAAAAATGTTTCGGACTTTAATCGGCAAAAAGTAGCACTACAGTCAGTCTCTGGGGCTCGGTAGTGATTGAGATACAGCTCGTGAACGGATCGGACCCTGATCTCCGGACTGCTGCAGGGTGCTCCGCCTTCAGCTCCACATGCCTCTGTGGTGTCTGCCTCCGTCTCATTTTCCCACGCCAATCTCGCCAGGGATGCGCCTGGCGCTCGCCGACGCGGGGGACACCGTGGAGGATGCCAACTTTGTGGAGGCCATGGCCGACGCGGGCATCCTGCGCCTCTACGCCTGGCTGGAGTGGGTAAAGGACACAGTCGCCAATCAGGGAGCCCTGCGCACAGGGCCGGCGGACTCCTTCAACGATCGCGTCTTTGTAAGGTTGGCAACCCCAAATCTGGGTCCCGCATCGTCGGGAGTGTGGGGGGGAGGGGTTGTCCCTCAAGGCTGACGTCCCAACAAGATTGGCTTCCTCCGCAGTGAGATGAATGCCGGCATCTTGAAGACGGAGCAGCACTACGAGAGGATGATGTATAAGGAGGGGCTGAAGTGCGGCTTCTTTGAGTTCCAGGTAGGCTCTCCGCGCGCCCCGTCCCGCCCTCTCCACGCGCCCCGTCCCGCCCTCTCCACGCGCCCCGTCCCACCCCCTCTTTGCGTGTTCCTCGGCAGGCCGTGAAAGATAGGTACCGGGAGCTTTCGATCGAGGGCATGCACAGGGACCTGGTGTTCCAGTTCATCACCAATCAGACGCTACTCCTGGCGCCCATCTGCCCTCACCTGTGTGAGCACGTCTGGGCACTTCTGAAGAAGGTGAGGCTGGGGAGCAGCATGGCGGCGGGGGCCAGATGTGAGACCCCTTCAGACACCCACCTGAATGTTATCTCTGCTCTCTTTAGGGGGTGTTCATTCTCACAGATTAGCTGATGGAACATCATGAGTCATGGCTGCATGACAGCTGTGCTGCTTTATCGGTGTCCCTCTGGGGGGCATGAGGGGGTTCAGGGGGGACTGTTTTTATTGGGATTCCCTGATGAGTTGGTCTGCAGGTTAACATCCTTTCCAAAGGCATTCAGAGCATATTCTGAGCCCCCCTGCCCCTTTGCAGAGTCCCCCCCCCACCACACACACGCACACACACACCTCTTTGCTGACTCCCCTGCTTCTTCCATCCCCTCAGCCTGGCTCTCTGATGAAGGCCTCGTGGCCTGTGCCCGGCCCGGTGGACGAGGTCCTGATCCGCTCCTCCCAGTACCTCATGGAGACTGCTCATGACCTGCGGCTGAGACTCAGGGGGTACATGCATCCCCCAAAGAACAAGGTATCGGCTAGAGTGGGTGGGGCGTTTGGATGGGGCCTCCTGGAGGAGTGCGAGGGGCTCCTCACTCCTGTCACTGACCAATGACGGGAATGGATCCCACTCCGTAATGGATCATTCGGCACCACACGTCTCTTGCTCCCGTGGCTCTGGTTCTCTGTGGGTGATGGGGCACGCGGGGATGCGCTGGGGCACGCTGGGGTGCTGCAGCCTTTCTCCTCCGACCTGTGAAAAGCCCCAGAGGCAGCAACTTGACGGGACCCGACAGCTGTCATGTATCATGAGCTCGCTAGGCAGGTTCAGAGCCTTTTAAGGGGGAACAGGCTTAGCTTTATTCCGGACCTCGTTATATAAAATGTGAATCAATGATTTAAAATGGCTTTTTCTGTCCTGTTCGGTCATGTGACTCGGTAATGGGTGTCACATGGCCGTGTGGATCTGAGCCGGAGGGCCGGCTGACCTGTGGTCCCGCCTTGGTACAGAAGGGGGACAGCAAGCCTCCAGGAAAGCCCTCTCACTGCACCATCTACGTGGCGAAAAGCTACCCCCCGTGGCAGCACTGCACCCTCTCCCTGCTGGCAAAGCACTACAAGGCAAGTGGTCCGGCAGCGTCTCTGGGAAGGCAGATTGACACAGTGTACCTGTCACCGGTCCGTTTATGTCGATGCCAGTCTTCAAGCAGAAAGTCAGTACTGCTTTCACTAATTTTATTTATTTTTTGATGATCTGGTCATTTATTTCATTATCATTAATGACAAGATTATCAAGTAATTATTACACGGTATTATGATGTAGGTTTTGCAGATCCATTTCCCATTACAGCTCCTCCAAACACCATTTCGAAACCTTACTTCAGTTGTTAGGTTAATGTTACTGGTGCAGTTTCACAGCAGGCTGGATCGAGGGGCGTGCTGAACCGCGCCGGACGGCCCAGCCGGCTGACTCGCCTGCCTCTGCTCCGTCTCCAGGGCAACGACGGGAAGCTGCCCGACAACAAGGTGATCTTGGGGGAGCTGGGCGCCCTGCCAGAGCTGAAAAAGTACATGAAGAGGGTGATGCCCTTTGTGGCCATGATCAAGGTGGGCAGGCGTCAGAGTGGCCCGCAGGTCTCCGGCCTCCGCGTTTCACTTCCTCCACATGGTCTCACCATGTGTCCGTTTGTGTGTCTGCAGCCAGGGGGGTGTTCCATGAAGCAGGATTTCTCAGCTGGGTGTACTTAAGCTAGAAGTCATGATTGTCCAATAAGAGTTTAAGTAAGGAGCATTCCTATTGGACAGTCATGATACCCAACTAACTGAGAAATGCTGCGTCGGGGAAACACCCCCTTGGCTCCGAAATGTATCCAAGTTGTGCCGCAGGAGAAATGAGCATTGTGACAGCGGATCCATCTGAACACAGCTCTCCCGATTCACAGGAGAACCTGCAGAAGAACGGCCCACGTGTTCTGGACCTGGAGCTAGAGTTTGACGAGAGCGCGGTTCTCCTGGAGAACATGGTTTACCTAACCAACTCCCTTGAGGTGACCCTTCATTTCCTCTCCCCAGTCATATATCTAACGGTGTTTAGAGATTAATAACCCTTTTGGAGGAAAAAGTCAATCCTTTGCAATTATAATGTTTATCGGAGTCTTAGACACACAAGTGTCTAACATTTTCATCAGTATTCAATTCCAAAGATGGTTTTCATTCCTTTGGCAGCTGGATCAGATCGATGTCGTATTTGCATCAGAGGCGGATGACAAAATAAGGGAGGAATGTTGCCCGGGGAAACCACTTAGCGTCTTCAGAACGGAGGTAGATAATCAGCAAAGGCTTTTGATTCATTTCTAGTCAGATACTCTTGGACAGAGACGTATCAATCAACGATGAAGAAGAGTGATTTTGATGACAGATGCTGTTTGTTGCATGTTGGTTATTCTGTCCCATCAGATTGTTCTGTTGGCTCTTCTGTTGGACATCCTTAGCAAATCATCTAGTTCTGCATTTGAAATGTACCGTTGCAGTGCTCTGACTCATACTTGGTTCAGTGAAATGCATATAGAATGTTAAAGACCCAAATACAGACACTGTCAGAATGAAAAAGGTCTCTGTTATCTAGAGCTTTTCATCCAAACTTTCTTTAAACGTATACCCTCTGCATTATCTGTCCCTTTGCAGCCTGGAGTCTCTGTGTCCTTGATCAACCCTCAACCAGCCAACGGACTCTTCAGCACCAAGTTGGACATCCACCAAGGCGACAGTAAGGACAGCATCGTCCGCCGGCTGTCCAGGGCGAACAGAGCAATCAAAGGTAAGCTCAGCCGTCCACCAGGTGGAGCCATTGATGACGTCCCCCGCGCGAGAGAGGCGGAGGCCAGCCTTATGTAACGCCCCTCCTCCGTCCCGCCATCCCAGACCTGACAAGAGTGAAGCTGATGAGATATGATGACCCTCTTCTGGGACCTCGGAGGCTGCCTGTCTTGGGGAAGGAGGAACAGGGCAAGACGACCATCTCCGATAAGTCCACGTTCCAGGTCGACCTGTCTGCCAAGAAGGTGCTGCTGACGGAGAATGGCCTGAGCGTTGACATCGGGGACACTCTGGCCTACCTGGTCCATTAAAGGTCAACAGCATCGGCCGGGCTGGGGATGTTCTGCTGATATACCTTGAGAACGCTGTCAGCGTCTCAGTCCGTTTGCCATGTGATGCCCGTCTCTCTACACGCATTCAGAAAGCCAGGATGACCTCTCAGACTACCCCAGAATTACTGTTATTCTAACAATCAGTCAAATAGACTGACGTGATTGTTGTTTAACAGCTTTGCGGTGTCTAATAAAAGTAGATGTTGGAGAAACTGCTTCTGATTGGTTCTCCTGCTTTATCTTTCCTCTCCTGAGTTAGTCGAACACTGTCCTACTTAAGCAAAAGCATCAATATTGGTAAGCCACCATTTCCCTACCACTAGAATGTTCCACAGATGGTAATTATTAATTTTATTGTATGATATTAGCTTACATCTTAATATTAAGCTTTTATTTTTCAAGGCTGGGAGGCTTTCTAGTTTAGAGAATTTAGTTGCCTTGATATTGCCCTGTAATCTATGCGCGAATCACACCGGCCGCCAGAAGAGGGCAGGGTTGTTAAAGACAGGACTTCTGAGTGCCACCAGTATTGGGGATGTGATATTTCATTCTTCCCATCCACCAGTTGGCTCGTTCTTCAGACTCCATGACCCGTTTGAAATCAGCAGCTGAACTCCCCATGACCAAAAGAATAAGCGCCAGCATCCCTCTTTCCCAACATAGAGCAATTTATTTTTTGAAAATATTGCACACAGGCAATAACAAGAGGGTTGTAACACACGTTTTGTAACATGACATCGTAAGAATGATCAGGTAAAGTATCAGCATGTCATACTGTCAGCGATAATCAGCCTGATGCCAGGGCCTTAAATCTGCTGGGGAATATTACAGGTTTATTCTGGTCTTAGCTTGGAATTATTATTTTTTTATTAAGTAAAAATGCTGCTTTCTGTAACATTAGTGTGCTAACTGAGGAACATTTAACGATCTCTCTGAAAGCTATTCCCTGTGACTCCAGCGGAGCCAGACCCTGCTCCCCAAGTAGGCAGGCTGCACCCGACGCCTGCTTCCCTTTCATTTCGGGCAGGTCCCGACACCTCAGGTTTCTGCAACGGTTTAAGCTGGGGTGTAGTCCCCAGATATGCAGGCACGCCAAGAACACTCTTTGTAATGATGGGGGGGGGGGGGGGGTTGCTGGAACCACGTGTGAGCACTTAGCATACAGGGAGCTGTGAGGAAATTATGGCAGGTGGTAGTTATTCAGTGATTAGGCATGTTGGTTACCACTGCGTACTGAAGCCAAGGAGCATTGCTGGGCCAGTACTCAACTACTGAGAGCCCTGACCCCCCCGCCGCCCCCGTCCGATACACTGGCTGTTTCCTGGCAGTTAATTACATGCTGTGTCTAAGTTATGGCACCGCCGGAAACCAAGCTACCTGTTTAACTGGCATGAAGATTCATACCATACATACTGCTATTTACAAATGCAATTAGTACAAAAAAGATGTTATATGCATCATGGTGTCGTGTTGTTTTAAACGGTTAATATTTAGTGGAGTGACTGACGTTCAGTAATCAGAGTAGAATGCAGTCTATTTCAAACTAAGGTGGCTGTGTGACTGCTCAGTGACGTTGAGAAACTACATCTGCTCACTGGCATTATGGTGACTGTGTTTTGAACCATCTGCAAACCTGTTATGGCAGCTGCACTGGACTGAAAGTGAACGTACATAGTTTAAGTACAAGAAAACCACATCAAATGCTTAATACCTTAAATATGAATAATGGTTTCAAATAATTTTGGCCGTTCACACATTGGTGTGCACTTTGCAGGAATATTATTATATACATGTAATAATGTTTTTGTAATCCACACCTACATGTTACTGTTATCTTTCGGTCTGAAAAGCACCACACAAGCAAAAATGAAAATACAAAATAATCAGAACTCTGCGATGCTGCAGAGCATCCAGTGAGCCGACAGTAACTGCAAGTGACAATGGGTCAAATATGGTTAGATCCAAATCACTGTAGATCAGAACTCAACATCCACGCCTTGTTACTCAGAAACGACATTCGGTGGACCTGATGACGGACATGTGAAATGCGTCTGGGAGAGTTCACCTGCACACTCAGCGTTTTGTAGGGTAAGACACCCAACGAGAGTAGACAAGTGTGTGTGAACCTCAGTGTCGCTGAGCTCACAGCAAGACAGGAGTGTGTGGTAATGCACCTGCCCACTAGAAGCCAAAGTGCGACTTGATGCCGTAACAGACTGAAACACTGGTGAAAAGCTCCTGCTTTTTTAAAATGTGCACAATTATCACCGGAGGATGATGACGATAATAATTGCCAGTTCATTGTCCATTTTCATCTTTGCTTTTGACAAGTTTACAGCATGCATCCATTTCCCAGAAGCCCTTGTGCAGTGCAGGGTGACTGTAAGATCAAAGCCCATCCAGGGGACACCATGACAAGACACTCGGTCATCCAAGCTCACAGGCACAACATGACGTGTTACAGACCTGCCGAGAGCAGCGGGTGTAGAGAGGGTTTCAGGACTACTGGGACACTGAATGGTTCAGCAGCTGGAGCTTCATGGACTGCTGCAGGCGTGCTGTGCTGCTGGTGGAGGACTCGGGTCTACAGTGAGGGTGGCTTAGGGTGTAGCATGTGTCGCAGACAGACCATGGCACTATCCCTGGGGGGCCGGAGGCTCAAACGTGCTCAGCCGACTCTCTCCAGCCCCTCCACAGTGCCGCCCCTACGCATCCCGGCGGTTTTGCCGTCCACGAGCACGGCCTGTGTGGTGGAGAGCGCTGGAAGGCTTCCCCACGCCTCCAGGACAGGGAGGCCGAGCTGGGCGACAAGGCCGGCGTGGGCCCCGGATGGCAGTGTCTTCGTTCTCTCCTGGGATGCCTCTTGGCTGAGGAACCGCACCGACTTGAGAGGCTGTGGAGAGAGGAGCGGCCACAAGCACGTGAGATCACACGATTGAAACCTCAAGTTTGGAGACAGAATGACAGATCAGACAAACACGCGGGCCGAGGCCTCACCTTCTCCGCAGCGTTCTTCTGCGAGTCTGGTTTCACCAGGATCGACTGAGGGTGTGCCGAAGCCTGCTTCTCCTGAAGCCCTCTGGGTGCTGCATCTCGGGGCTCCGACGACAGAGAGCCATCAGCAGAGGGCGCTGTCGCTACGTGATTCCATACAGGCAGCCTGGAGGTACTTATGGCAATGCCGCTTCTCGTCTTGGGTGTAAAGAGGACGGAGGAGAGGCCCTGGCTCTGCGGAGAGATCCCCAGAAGGGTCATCTGCTGGGGTCGGACCACGGGCGAAAGAGGTGCCTGGGAGGAGATCTTCTGGAGGGAGGAGCCTGAGAGCGGAAAGTGAGGTTAGCAATGCTAGAAGAGCTAACCAGAAAGGCCGGTGTCCGAGGGCACCCTGCTCCTCCTTCGACGGTGCTCACCCCCGTGCGGAGCCCTGAACCCCCTCCTCAGGGAGTGCGGATTAGCCAATCCGGAACCGGCGCCTACCGAAGACATGACTTGGGTCGCCACGGTAACCGCAGGGCCATGTCCAGCTGACCTAATAGGCCCGTTGGTGGCAGGCCTGTCCTGGCCCAGGCCTGCCCCCTGGGGCTTGCACCCCACTGGCCTCTTCCCCCCAGGAGCACTCAGAGGGGGAGGAACGGGTTTAGGCTCCAGGAACCTCGCTGTGGTTCTGTGAAGAAGATGCAGTGTTACCTCTCTTTAGTGAAAAAGTCTTCGCTCCACCTTAAAGCTTGCCTTTCTTAACTGCACTTATGAGCACATGAGAGTTAAAAGCTCTCTGTATGTCTCTGTATGGGGGGGGGGAGACATGGCTGGGGGCCCATTCACTGACCTCATTTCCTGTCCGATAAGGGTGAGATCTTGTTCTCCTGCTATTGCCCAGCAAACCCACCCACACCCAGATCCCTGAGTCCTCACACTGCTGTAGCTCCTCCTAAGTTCTCCTGTTGCACTCATTTCTTTTCCGAACTCCCCAATCAACATATTAGTCGCCATTCCTTGATCACATGGTCCTGTCTGCTGTCCACCCAGCATGACTCATACTCTGTCCATAACTTTATCTTTAATCTTTTAAACAGAGTATATTCCTTCCCTGGATGGTTTGCTACATGTTGTCTGAGTGCCTCTGAATTTAAAGTGGTTTCACTGCTTCTTCCGAGCGAATCATGGCTGCTGAGATCTCAGAAATGCTGTTAGGAGGAGGAGATTTCAGCAGAAAGATGAATATTTCATGTGCATCAGGGAACAGAGAGAGTCAAAGGCAGAGGCAGGGAACAGAGAGAGTCAAAGGCAGAGGCAGGGAACAGAGAGAGTCAAAGGCAGAAGCAGGGAACAGAGAGAGTCAAAGGCAGAGGCAGGGAAAAGAGAGAGTCAAAGGCAGAAGCAGGGAAAAGAGAGAGTCAAAGGCAGGGAACAGAGAGAGTCAAAGGCAGAGGCAGGGAAAAGAGATAGTCAGAGGCAGGGAAAAGAGAGAGTCAAAGGCAGAGGCAGGGAACAGAGAGAGTCAAAGGCAGAGGCAGGGAACAGAGAGAGTCAAAGGCAGGGAACAGAGATAGTCAAAGGCAGAGGCAGGGAACAGAGAGAGTCAAAGGCAGCCACAGAGTCTCCCTGATTCCACACGGTTAGCTGGTTTTTAGCCCAGCTGGTAACCAGCTAAGCTGTTGGTTTAGCCGGTTTACCTGAGCACCGGCGTGATGTAGTTGGCAGGCAGGATGCCCACTTTGCCCGTCCTGAGGGACAGACCCCGGAGCCAGCCGTCTGAGAACCTGCCGTATACACCCACCATCTCCCCCCTGCGTAGTTCTAGCTCCTCTGGGCGGGATGGAGTGTAGGAGTACAGCGTGGCGCACCTGGGTAACAAAAAGTGCCACCAAGATGCTCAGAGGAGGAGAGCACACATGGGGGCACCAGGGCGGGGATAAGACACACACACTGATAGGCCACAATACTGTCCATATTCATACACACACACACCGATGGGCCACAATACTGTCCATATTCATACACACACACACACACTGATAGGCCACAATACTGTCCATATTCATATACATACACACACACACCGATGGGCCACAATACTGTCCATATTCATACTCACACCGATAGGCCACAATACTGTCCATATTCACACACACACACACACACACACACACACACACACACACACACACACACTCCCTGTATTGGGATCTCTCCGCAGCACAGAATGCATCAGTGGATATGGGAGGAAGCATACTGGGTTAAACAGAACCAGAGCCGAACCACTTGGAAAGGAAATGGCTCAGTGACTTAACAGGAGCACTGTGACAGAGCAGGACTGCAGGGAGTACAGTAATATCTGTAGGGGAAAGCGCGTGGGATTCATTAAAGCACAATCAGCGGATCCCCGGCAAGCATTCGGCAGAGACAGGATGATTTGGAGCCGCGCTGAGCAGCCGCCATGCAGCGACTGAGTAGCCAATTCGAGCGGGACCCAGCTGCCCTACCCACTGCCAGGCACCCTGTCGGGCCCGACCCAAGCAGCACGTAAAAGCCACTGGGACACGCCAATGGTGGGGTGATGGGGGTTATAATGGGGAAATTGGAACTCTGGGGAATTTGGGCCCCAACGGCTGAACAATGAAACACATAGGAGTTTCCTGCTGACTTTGTCATGGAAACCGACTATCTGCAAAATGAAATTCTGCTTGGCAAATCACGGCTCGCCATCAGCGGATGCCTCCAAAATGCACCTCCCCTCCGCTTCTGTTTGCAAGATGCTCACAGTCAGACACTCTGTGATCGGTGCTGCCCCCGCAGGTGGAGCCCTGCAGTTTCATTATGACTGGGGGAAAGTCCGCAGTCGTGAAGAGTGAGGGCCCCAGGACCCCGGGGCCCGGACTAGCACTCTGTGGTGGGAAGCATGAATGACGATACCCAGGATGTGGGTATCAGCTCATTAACCTGGGATTTATTTATGCAAACACACACAGGGCCAGTGGCAGTGATATTACACACAAACACGCACAGGGCCAGTGGCAGTGATATTACACACAAACACGCACAGGGCCAGTGGCAGTGATATTACACACAAACACGCAC
>JAODLD010000002.1:5686409-5711596 GCA_026781065.1 Mormyrops boulengeri
GTTAGGTTCTCCCCAAACGAGCTTGATGGGCCGAATGGCCTCCTCTCGTTTGTAAATTTCTTATGTTCTTATGAAAACCACAAAACTTACATCTGTGTCCTGATACTATGATTAGGTTGCATTTATAACTGGAGATGAGCAGATGGAAGACCAGATTCCAGAAAAATGTCAATATTTGGTTACCAAACAGTTTTCAAGCCATTAAAGGTCAAAAATAAATATATTTGCCTCAAATAAAGGAAACTGAATACCAAGCAACCTCAAGAAGGTAAACGCTCAATAATTATGAATGCAGAGCCACAGTGGCAGTGCGAAGAAGGCTTCCCCACAGCAAACAATGCGGCTCAGAGCCTCTGGCAGGGCCGGGGGGGGGGGGACACAAGCCATTGTCACGGACACACATAGCATGACTGAACGGCTGTTCTCTTCGCAGAGCGCCAAAGCAATTTCTCACAACAATGAGCCTGCTGTTTTGCTGTAGATTAAGCAAATTCTCTCTTTACACACAGTGCTAGAAGGACAGAGGGCAGCTATGCATTTATTTAGCAAAGACCGACACAAAGTTACAGTACAAGGAAGCAGCTGTTGTAATGCATAATAAACGAACCTGATCGTATCCCACCTGTGGGTAGTGATGGAAGAAATTGGGCTTCAAACACAACAGTGGGCGGGTCTGAAATGTGCTGTCAATCAGGCGGATTTAAACCCCCACTGGTTACTTTATTGCTGCCCGTTTGATTAAATAAGGCTCTGATGAACAGTCGTAGGTAACCCCACTGTCCCACCCCTTCTTGGGGGGTATGAGGCAGTCACAGCCAACAAACCTAGCCATGGAAGATCCACATCTAAATGGATACCAAATATGTATGACTGACACGGCTGTGCAGTTCACACCAGCAGGGCTGTAGGTTCGAATCCCACCTTTGCTCTGCATGTAGCTGGTTCACCCCGCTGTCCAAAGACACGTAGTTAGGCTCACTGCTGTGTCTAAACTGCCTATCAAGTATGTGTGTGTGTTCCCTCTGCTGTCTGACACCAGCTCCAGGCCCTTCCCAGACCGGTAGGTCGTAGACTCCTATCATCACCCTGATCATCACCTCCACGACGCACTGACATTTACCACAGACCACCGACTCACAAAGCAACATTTGTAAAATTGCTTGGCAATAAGACCTTAACTAGACAAGCAGTCTGGTAGATTAATGATATTAATAAGATCAATTCAGAGATGGCACAGCACAAGCGAGTCCCACACCAGCAACAGGATGTCCACTGGATAATCCCAGAGTGAAAGATAAACAGGTGACACACATCCATACCGACACAAGGCACAAGGCACCGAATAACCCAGGACGAGGTGCCAACCCATCACAGGGCTGGCAGGTCACCTTACCATGTTTCTGCATGATGGGGGAAACCTGTCTAGGAGAAATCGCCAGAGGGAGAACGGGCAAACTCTACACACGCAGAGTCAGGGTGGAGATTCAAACCCTGCTCTGTAAGGTGACAGTGCTAAGCAGTATGCCACCCCAGTCACCCACATGTCAGTCCCGAATAGCTCCTCCCAAAATGTCAGGTAAGCGCCTACAGACATGGTGTGAGGGTGCACAACGGCACTCTTGTTGTTGGAGTGACAGAAAGCAGCATGATAGGAGGGCGGACAGCCAACTACACAAACGGGAGGCTCCCGGGAGGAACAACCCGTCTGTCCTGTTGGAAAAACGCACAGATGTGTACATACGGCACTTCAGGGCCGGCACAACAGACAGATCTCTGCGTAACGGACTGAGCTCTCACCATGTTATTCCTGTCAGTGGTCAGACTCTAAGAGTATTAAGTTCTTTATAGCAGTGTTTCCCAGTCCGGTCTTCGGGACCCCCAGACAGTCCATAATTTTGCTCCCTCCCAACTCCAAAAATGTGGATAGCCTGCGGGTCCCTGAAGACCAGGCTGGGAAACACTGCTTCACCGTGCGGGCTGAACAGTGATGCAAAGATCCTCACTAAAAGATTAACCACACAAAACAAAGGTCGTCAGCCGGCTTCCGAGCCTAAAATTAAACTGTCCTGGTACAGATCCAGGGTCGGCACCTTTCAGCCGTAATTCTGTTTGGTGGAGCTATAGCATTCAGCTCGGTGTGGTTCTGGTACAAGGTGATTAGAGTCAAGGGGTAAAAGCATCTTGTGTTCAGTTCAGTGACTCATTACCGAGAGAACGAGGGATTAGAGGTGATTACTTGCCCTGTCAGGAGTGCTCTTACGCCCTTGTGCCTGTCGGGGTGCTGAGTATCGAGCCTCCCTGCTTCTCCTTATGGAATAATTCCGGGCGAAGTGAGGCCTGTTCCTGCTGCCGGCCCCCCTGGCGGTCCCCCTGGGGCCCCGCTGGAGGCCCTCGAGGAGCCGCAGCAGCAGGACGTTGGCGGGCAGTTCCTCCACGCTCCCCGGTGCCAGCGCGCGGCACTCAGGGCAGCGCAGCTCGGAGCAGGAGCTAGCCAGCTTCCGCAGGCAGGCTTTGCAGAAGGTGTGCTGGCATGGCAGGACTCGGGCCGTCACGTCGAGCGGCTCCAAGCACAGGGGACACTCCAGCAAGTCGAATACGGACAACTCCTCCTGCATCTTCCCTTACGCCTCGTGGATCACAGAGGCGCCAGCATTCTGAAGGAATGATTCAGAAACACGTTAAATATGCATTACATTACACACTGCCAGATGTCATCAGTTGTCAGGAATATATGTTTAATTAAACATTCTAAAAGTCCTCCATTATCCATTAAAAGGTTTTAGGTGTTTCCTTGCTTTTTAACTGTAGTCCCAAATTTAAGACATTAATCTTTTATTTCTGCTTTAACTGTGAGTTTATACTACATAATACATTACAAGTATCAATCGAGAAACGGACATCTAAAGGCTTCCTTCCCAACTAAAACTGCCTTTATTCTGCTTAACACTGAGGAATCTGTCGTACATGATTTCGCCATTTGGATGTAAACACAACACGCAAGTCAAACAGGAACGGGAAAAAACACACACAAACACACACACACACACACACACACACACACACACACACAATACAGACAAAAGGTCCCAGGAAGACGGTCTGGACAGTAACCTGCACTTAAAACCACAATTTCTTATATTACTGACTTCTAAGGTCTCATCAGTAGAAAGCTATGTCTGCCATTGCTGGGTAAACAGGTGTCACCATTTACGTGCCGCACATAGGAAGCAAAAGGGGAACAAACCGCCCTAGATCCGGACCTCTGTACTCCGAATTAAATAACTGACAACTAAATCGGACGTTCGCCATCCAAGAGAGATCGGAGAAAATGATTTTATTCACACGATCCCCTTGAACCAGGTGAGGTGCTTACAAGGTTACCCTGCGAGAAAGGAGAAGACACGGAAACCAGCGCGACTCCCCCGGTCCGGACGCAAAACACACAATAAATCGTCTATGGCGCAGCGGAAGCTGAAGTTCATGTTTTATAAAGTAAAACTAACCTTGCCCTCTCGTCGGCACGCAGCTCAGACAATAATCTCCTCTCCGAAGCGGACAGTTTAAAAACTATGCGCTTAGTCACAAAGTGTCAGCTTACAGGCTCGGGATGCTTAACCCTTAAGTGGCTGCGGGAGTCACAGCGGGGCACATTGAGAACTGCGTGTGCAGAAGGGAAAACAGCTGAAATCGGCCAGTCTACACCTTTTCAGCGCAGTGTTTGCCTTGAGGTGTTTAGCGTAGGCCTATGCTTAAATATTGCACCCTTATGGAAAACATTTCATAAAAATGACATTTGGCAATTTAATAAAAAACGAACAGCACATTATGCTCACTCCACGTTATAAATCCGTCTCCGTTTTATGTATAAATCGTTTTCAACCCAAAAAGAACAGCACTGAATATTGATGAACCATTTATGGGCCTGAATATTTCCCTGAAGTAATTTCGGGTAAGACGTGCGACCTTATTGTATATGGGCCTGTAGATAATGGCCGGCGCATATAGTTCATATTTACGTTGATGGACAGCTGGGATATTCGGTATGTGAGTTTCTAAGCTCAGGTCAGATGGCATGCAGACCTCTACGCCAAATTACAGGACAAGATCTAAGCAGATGTGCGGGTTGTGGCAGCTTGGCGATACGGATTTGATTATTTACACAAGTTTCTGTATATTCACTAATACATTCGTCTTGGAATTTTCAATGTAGGCCTTTGATTATTTTGTGATGTGCTACAGTCTGTGTGGCAGTAACAAAGAGTTGTTGCTCTTTTGCTTTTATCCAATATCCTAAATGCAACCCACTTAAAACCCCCAGAGGTGGTAATATTATAAATGTATCACTTGCAAACGTATGAGCCAAGATCTGATGAAAGAGGTGGCGTTTCACGGCGTTTCACCTGTACCGCAGCCCGACAGGAGACGTCATGCGCAGTTAAAGCCCGCATTAATGTCCCTGGATATGTCTGCGTATACAGGTGCACGTACGCCCTCTAGTGGACTGAAGGCGGTACAACTTCGAGTGCACATTTCGTAAGGTGGCGCGTAGAACCGCCCCCGGGTTTAAGGCGTGTGCAAAGGCCGTGAAACTCTATGGAAGTTATTTTAGTGCTGCCTCTTAAATGTATCGAGGCCAAACAAAAGCATGTGATAGTGGGCTGAAAAATGCCGTGACCAACAATTTCTGTCGAACCTTGTCTACTGCTTTGCTTTTGTACCTAGTGTTATGTATTCCAAAGCATATAAATAATTAACGTAACTAACGAATCTTGATGAGTTGTCTCATATCCCGGTTGCAGTTCGTTTGTTTATTTATTTGAAAGTCAGATACAATCAAAAGTTTTCCACAAGGAGCGAAATTCTTCTGCTGCTGACGATGGATGTTTATGATCGCTGCTCGCGTTAAATTACGCGCAAACTCACGGCGATTTCGTTGTAAAGGGGTATATTGGCAGAGCGGACACATCTGGGCGAGCGAGATAACGCTGCAAAATATTTCATTTCGTGTCGGGTTAATAGAATTAATTTTCTTATATCTGCCTGACAAAATAATGAATTAGAAATATAAGATACGTGTTCAGTTGAATTATAATGAGTTTTAACTACCCACCGCGCGGTGTTTGTGGTGGTGGTTTACAAAGCGTGTCGGGGAGTATTTTTTGCGAAACTCTGCTCCATTTCGCGCGTTTCTTTAATGTAACGTTACGGTCGCCAGCCCGATTTCACTCGCAGCTACATTATTACAAGCTTTGATCGAACTACAAATACGTCACGGGTTCCGTGTGGTCAGATCGCGCGAGATTTGAGGAGAACTCGGTCTTACTGTGGCGAGTTCACGTTACAAACCAATACTTTCGGTATTACGCATTTCTAGATATATTTAAGAAATTATTAGAGTTGCTCCTGTTATTAATATGCAAAAATGGTTATTACGATCGAAATAAGGAAAATGTACAGATACCCCTTTGAGCGCGTGGTAGACATGCATCTGAACAAGGTAAAGTGTGACTCGCCACCAATTCATAATAAATGTCGACATGTGCAACTACTCCAGGTAGCGCTAAAACACCAGAGTGCGAATGTGAAATGAAATGAAATAAAATGCACTCCGCGTATCGAAGGGCACTTAAATTAAAAATTTAAAAAACACCTTAGTTTGCAACTTTAAAGAAAAGTTAAATGACCTGTTTTAAAGTGTCGATATAGATCAGATGTTTTAAGGCCAAAAGAATACAATGAAATGAGAAAAACAATCCAGGTCAGTTTATTCAGGTTAATTTTTAGATTTTTGTGCATTTCACGCAGCAATCATATTATGTACTAATGGTGGAACTGTTTAGTAGTCTTTACTGTACTGTACTTTACTGTAACGGGGTTATTTTTAAGAAGAGCTGTCCGATGTTAAAGGCTCCGCCGCACACGGACGCTCACCTCCGGCCCTCCGGTACCGGGACCGGGACCAGCGCGGAGCGGAGCGGCCTGCCGGGTTATGCCGGGCATCTCACCCGATGAGCCCGTACTTTGTCTCTATTCATCCCTGCCTTTGTATGCGATCGCCAGCATGGCTGATCCTCCAGTCCCTTCCCTGCAAAAATAACCTTAGATACAGCTTTTCAGATAGTCACTTTACTGTCAGTAATTTTGCTAGAAATATGGGGTAAAGATGCCCCCATTCGCCCATGCAGCAGGTGAAGCATGGCTCGGGGCAGGGGCAGAGTCGTCCGCTTAATAAGCGTTATAAACGTTAGCGATCCTGGCCGCTCACGCTAAATAACAATACAGCAAAAGGTCATAATCTACGGCATATAACTGGGGACACAAATGTGTTATTAAAATAAAGGATCTTAACGTCGTATTTCATCGTGTTTTCTTCTCCAAAACTTGAATATTGCTAATGGACTAATGGGTGATGACCGTATGTATAAGGAGTGAGTTTTTATTGCCCCCACGACCCTCCGCTGGATGAATGGCTATTTATTTTCATAAAAACAAACTTTAATTCAATATTTGCGGATAGGTCATGTGATGAGATTCCTAGGGCCCCAGGCCTTTAAAGGGGTGTTTAACTGGTATTTAGCCAGTTGGTTGACGATCATCTTCTCACCCAGCCATGTTCCTCTGTTGTGGCCTCTCAGATGTTCCCCAAAGTACAGCCTCCCCGTTTTTCCTATCCTCGTTGATCTTCAGGCCTTTTTCTTATTTTCTGCTTGTAAAAGGTGTCATTTGTTTAAGATGAGTAATTACCTAATTAGCACACACTACCTCAGTGGCACTGAAAATTAGCAGCTCGTGCATATGCTGTGCATCTGAGTTTGCATGCATCGTATTTAAAAAAAAAAAAGTAATGTGACTCTGAAACAGGAATCAGGTTGGACATAAAGCCTGAATGTACCTGCCTTCAGAAGTGTGTAGGGCTTCAGCGAAGGAGTCAAGTGTGTATGAATAAAGAGGCCCTCGTTTGTGGCGTCTCCTCACCACGATCACGGGATGGGGGAAACGGCATGTTTATTTTACAGTGAATGCAGCGCGCAAGATTGCTGTTGAACCGAGATGTTTGAGCATGACTGCAAGCAGCGCAACAGTCTGCCTGGACAGGGTTTGAATGCATGCGACGCTAAGCGGTACTCTGTATGCATCACCTGGAAGCTCCCACAGAGAAACACAATCCCTTGCGCGACCAACACAGCTACGCTTACAGAATCAATGGCTACGCTTGTTTTGTCCTGTTCATTTTAAGTTAGACCCCCCCTTGTTAATTGCTTGATATCTGGCCTTAGATGCTGCTTCCAAATCAGAGATGGCTTTTCTTACATCCCCCCCGCCACCGCCCAGGAATGAATTATTCATCCACTTTTTGCTGTAGACAGAAAGTTTAAGACATCCATTTAAATTTTTAAGAAAGTGTTAAACTTTCATCTCAGAAAGCCGCCCACAGGACGTGCTGACAGAGGATGGGCTTCTAAACAGCAAAGCGAGTCTCACCCTGATTCATGTGTATTTTCTCTGTGAACGCGGCTGCCCGTCTGCGTTGCAGTACCCGACACCTCTCGAGGAGGATGTGAGAGGCATCAAGACGGTGGAGGAGAAGAGAGGTACCTGTCGCCTTTGTACCAAAACGTACATCAAAGATAAAACACCACCTTTGTGTGGTATAGACTTTGTAGCGCGTGTTTCCAGCTAGAGGGAGCTAGAGAGTAGGTAAACAATCAGTGTACTGTTTACAGTGAATGTACAAAAGGAAACTATGGAAATATCAGCTAATGTTTTTACCATATAGACCAGTGTTTCTCAACCTAGTCCTGGGGTCCCTCAGAATGTCCACATTTTTGTTCCCTACAGATGATTAACGTCTTTATATAGCAGTGTGTACTGTTGTGAGGTCCAGGAGTCAAGTTACAAAATAGAAAAGTCCTTTATCCTCGCTGCACTGGCTTTTTCCTTTCAGATCATGTGTCCGGGGTTGTTTACAGAAAGCGGATAGCGGTCTGCAACAACGTACTCCCCAGCATCCTCAGAAAGGTGTCCGCTCACCAGCACCACATGGATACACTTTCCTGAAAACATCAGATAGCCCACCATCATTTTAGAAGCTCACATTCTGCAGTATTATAACGTGGTTTAGCCACAGAACAGGGCTACTTGTTTGTAAAGATTACCGAAGGCAGCAGAGAGTACGATGCGATAGTGTTCTGTAGATAGACCTGTGTTAAGGTGCCTAGTCATCTGGACCCTTGCACATCCCACGCCTTTCAAAGGTTAGGTACCCTGGTGTCTGTGGTAACGGTCGCCCGGTATCTTGTTGAGACTTTGGCAGCTGGCCACTGAAGGAATTCATCTTGTAGATGCAGTGTTCTCACGCCAGCGTGGCGTCCGCACCGATTGCTGTTAGACGCCCTTCACGGGTGACTCCTGACCCCCCTGGGTGTCTGCTTGACCTACAGGTGACCATGATAGACGTTGACGACGTCTATCTGGAAGAGGAGTCCTGGCTGGACCTGAAACAGAAGACCATGAACATCAAGAGCCGCTGCCTGACCTGGACTCAGTACGCGACCTTGCAGGAGGTGTCCGTTTTCAAGGAAAGCCCAGCAAACCCCAACTGGTGCGTCTGCCGTAGCACTGGCGCTCATCTCCACATTTTCATCTACTTGTTTGAGTCGTTATGGTAAAAAAATGAATTTCTGTGTGATATTGTCCATGTTTCCCTGGGTCGTTCATGCACAGCGGTATAATAAGCTTTATTTATGGATTTATGTATTTTTGCTCCTCAGGGCTTTGAACTTCATTAATCGTAATGAATTTATTTTGACATTTTGTGCCGTCCTCCATCCATTTCACGCTGGTGGGATTTGGCATTTTAAAGAGAAATGTGTAAGGAGTCTTTAGCCCTCTTCTGAAATGTCAGAGGTGTCTAATAGCAGCGGATCCCATGGGAAACGAAACATTGTAATGCATGGCTCTTGCACGGCATGTTGTCACATAACATTTCACTTATGAAAACTAGTCGTAAGTAGTAGGTAGGGATGGTGTTTGGCTATCTGCGTTGTTAGAGACGTATGCAATCTGCTATATTTCACTGGATCATCTCCGTTTGCCTTCCTGTCAGCCTGGGATTATCGGCACAGATAGAAGTTGTTCAGGTATTCATGATGACCCTTTGTTTGAATTACTTTACATCGCTTTCAACAACTTAAAGTCAATAGCTAGACACCTAGATAACTAACATCATTGGTGATTGTGAATGATCAGTCAACTGAGATTAGTTTGTATCTTGTAAATGTTGAAACTGGCAACATTTAGGTTTCTGTTTGTGGTGTTAAGGGTGTCGCATTGTGTTGTTCTACGTTTGTTTTGTAAAATAATTTCAGATAAAAAGGTTTTCTTTCATGATCCTGAATGGATTTTTGGAGATACTTGCCGACGTTTGTAGCTGTAATGTTACCGTTGGTCTCAAACTGCTGAAACCTTTCCAGGAGGCTGCGTCGTTTACTTCGTTTTCTTCCCAAATATAATTTTATCATGCTATACATGTGCTTCATTATGCATTAATTTGATTGATGCTTGAGTATCGGTCTGTTTTGAGGGTTTTTGTCGTTACTTTAACACACAGAGTCTGTACTGGTGGGCGTAATATCTCAGTATCAGTGAAATGTCCCGGGCTGTAAATGCAGTACAGCCGCAGAAGGGCAGCGGCTTTGCGGTCGAGTTACATACCTGAGAATAATGCGGCCTCACGTCAGCCCCCCTCAGCCGTGACCTCTGATTTCGACGTTCCCGGTCTCTCTCCCGGCTGTCTGTCGTGGGCGGAGCTGGAGGGGCCCCGTGTATCACGTTGACGGTAGCAGCAGGAAGTGTCATGACCGGTCAGGATGGTGGGATCCCTGAGCAGGCTGCACCGTCAGCCGTTTGCTACGCCCTCAAATGCCCTCGCAGAAAATCCGAGGTGCCGATCTCCCATGTGCAGGCGCTTTGATTGTGTCGTGTAGACAGGATGCCGTTCTACCAGGGGTAGGCGGGGGGTCTAACTCTTTTCTTTGTTTTATATCTGCCTTGGAATCCTTTGGGGGGGGGTGTCTTGTGAGCGAGACAGAAGCCGCTGTAACACTGACTGGACGGACATGCTAGGCGCAGGGTGGACACTCCTTAGTCTTCTGCCACTGTGTTCTGGAAGGTACCGTCACAACCTCTGTGAGCCTTAGAAGCTACGCAGGTCTTAGACACTTATCACTACCTAGAAGGCTCAAGGCGGGCTGTGAGGCCTCCGGGGGAGGGTGGGACACCCCCAAATCTGAAATGCCTCTGCACATATGGGGGCTTGTCAGCCTTCAGCCATGGTCAGTAGTTTTGTGTGAGGCTTTTTTTCCACCTCACGGTGCTTATAAACTAATTCACTGTGTTTGTATCTGCAGGGTCAGAATTCATAAACAGTGCAGACCTCTGTCTGGCTTCTGCTCACTCTGAAGCTTTACAACTGTTGACTGTTGAGACGGGGGTGGGGGGGCAGGAGTTTGTTTTCAAGTCTTTTACCTTCAGTGAACTGATGACAGAGTTGCAGACGCAAACTGTCCATTCTCCCTCCACATGTGTCCTAATAACACCGGCGTAGTACGGCGGCCCTTGGGGGCCAAACCGAGATGAACACAGCACTGTGTTCCTCATCCCCTTTCTTTAGACCTGTTGGTTCCTCCATAAAACAGACACCGTTGTATGATATTATCTTAAGCCCACGCATGTCTTTACATTTCTTTTTAACCTGACTATTATGGAATAGTATGATATAGTTAAAATCAGCTGCTGTGGACACAGTGGTTTTGCAGCAGGCAAAGTCATGACATGGAGATCCATTCTCTGAGATAATCTTAGGTGGACTTCCACACACTGAGAAGTCGCTTTTGAGCGACGTGATCACTGTCATCGATGTAGCTTGCGATGTAGGTCTGTCTCAGACCAGCCTGAGTAGGAGTCGACCACCACCAGCTAAAGTTGGCCATTCCACTCCAAGATATTGGGTACAACAGGCGACCAGGACAGGTCTGGAGCGGCATGAAATCGAAATGGTGCTATTTGTTGATGTGGCTTCAGGATGTTGCACACAGAGCACCGGGGTGCTGCTTACTGATGGCTGGAACACAGGCCTGCACGCTCTGCACTTTGTAGATTCCATGCCAGCATGTCCTCATGCAGACTTTTTGCAGGGATGTGGGGACCCCAGCCTTTGTGCCTTTCAGCACGACTCCGTCTCCCTCTCTAAATTCATCTCTGTATGGAAAATACTGTTGGATAGGATTCCAAGCTGTGTGCCCTCTCAGCTCACTGAGCCTGGATGTCCTCAGAGTCAGCCTCCTCATAACTCTGGTGTTCTGTGCCTTTCCTTAGGGCACACAGTAGTGTATCGCAAGGATTTGTGTGTTTCCATTTTTTGTAAGTCATTGTGAAGTTGTAGTTCTGCATCATGCACTGGAGCCTTCACTGGAGCTGTGTGGATGGACTTGTGAAGCATCGTAACCAGTTTCTATGCGTGTAGGATCTGAATTGCTCTTATGGGTTGCCACCATTGACGACATCCTTCCGGTAGGTTCTGTAACTGGAGCGGGAACGCCTAAATTAACCGTTCTTTCTGTTTTCACCCTGTCTTTTGCTGCTACTGGAATCTTAACCGGCTTGAAAACAGGATGCATGTCCGGGTCAGGTTTCATCCAGTAGGTAACTGGGAATATACCCAGCTGATCAGCAAAGAGACGGGCATCATCATCCCAAATTGCTTGTTGGCATCCAGTGCCACTTGTTGGACCTCTTGTCACCAAATCAGCTCCACCTCCCAAACTCCCACAAAACTGGGAACCTTCCGGACCCAAATCTACATCCTTGAGTGTAATCAGCCCAGTCGGGTAAGGCTAGCAAGGCTTTACAAATGAAGGGCATGAACCTGATGTGATGAGTGGGAGGAGAGCGGGATCTAACCTAATGTCTGAATTTCTTCTTCACCATAGGCTGCCAGTTTCATGTGTTTGGATACATTTTGTTCCCATGTGATGTTCACTTCTCTGGAATAACATTGCACTTGGCACCAGTAGCTACTTTACGCTCAACTGGCTTCTTATTGATGTGCACTGTATAGAACAGGGATCCCCAATTATTTTTTCCAGAGGGCTGAATTCTATCACCAACACTAAGCCAAGGGCCACTGCACCACATATTGTTCTGTTATGCCAATTTAAGCTGTTTTATTTGCAGATAAAATTTGCTGGGGGGGATGGAGTGGGGTGGGTCGGTGCTCACTGAGGATAAAATTTGCCAAGTAGGGAACGCGTTTTGTGCGACACTCGCGGGCTACCTATCGGCGAACCGAGGTGTAGATTAATTCACATGTGTACTATGGGGATCTGCGGCATTTTTTAAAAGTGATTGAACTTGCTTGCAGGCTAAACTCGTTTACCTTTTCGCTTCATGCTCGCCACCACAATTGTTGCGATTGACAATAAACTGTGATGTTTTGTGATCAGCCGTTTGTTTGTTTCAGTGACACGTTTTCATGTGCATACTGTCTGCATTAGTGTTTTGCTGAGCTGCTGCAAGAGCCTTTGTGAGTAGATCTATAAATCCGTTAAACTGGCATATTACAATGTTTCGGCCAGTGGTATGCAGTAGGAATTTTCTCACATTCCCTCATTTACAGCACTGCATGCTAGTTTGTCTCTGAACTCACCAGTGCCACATCTGCCTACCTTTGGTTTGTTTCTTAAATCACTCACATAGGCTTCTGTTTTTCACCAGGCTTTTGGTTATGTCTGTTGAATTTATGGCATTCCACGGTAACGTTTATTTGTAGGTCGAATAGTTTGCAGAATTCTCATATTTAAACATTCCGGGTTCTCTCTCAATTTGGCTTCTACGACGATGCGTCTTCGATCTACTTCTCCTGCGAACGCAGCAGTTGATTTCAGGAATGCACATTCGCGCTCCATAGCGTCAGATTCAGCAGCTTCAGTGCGATCATGGATTCTGACGCGAGCGTCTTTACCGGACGGCGCGCCTGCTATAAATGTGTCATTTTCTTGCTCAAACACACGCCACTTCTCACTGATATTTCCACCAGACACTAATGGATCGAGTTTACAAAAGCATTCTCCCATGTTCCTTTATGATAAAAAAAAAATCCTCCTTACTGAGAAGTCAACAAAAGTAGTAGCCTTGGCTAGACTGGATGGAAAGGCTCATTCTTAGTGTGGTTTCCTTTGCCAGATTTGTCTCTTTCCCTTTACTCTTAATCACCAGTGTAGTTATGAATCAAATCATCAACTTCTGACACCCTGGTGAATGTTAGATAGGAGGCAGAGATTTGTTTTAAAGTCTCTTAACTTCACTGAACTAATATTACATAAACGTACCTTCACAGTCATAACTCTACACGTGCAAACTAATAATACGTGAGCATCATGGGAGCCTGTTGGAACCGAATCATGATGAACACAACATGCCATTCTACAAAAACAATGCCTCTTTATTCAGTCATGGTTAGTTTCAGGTTTGTTCCTACTTTGAGGTGCCTTCACCCCTTGTTTGACATGTTATATGCTTGCTGTGTAGGACCGAGTTCTTCCAGAAAGGCAGTGTCACCGTGACGGGGGTGGGACGACTCAACAGGCTGTTTGAGCTTTTTGCTCAGTCCTTCTTCAGCAGAGGAGTACAGAGGGTAAGATGTGACCTGGAGCTGGTGTCCGTCTGGGTGAATCGGGCCTGCTGGGTTTCCACTGAGAAGACGTGGCCCGGCCGGAATCGAGGACAGCACAGTGGTGACCTTCAGAGAGCAGGAGTACAGGTTATGATGACACTGTGATGATAGTGACACACTCCCTTGACGTATTTACAAAGTCCCTAACGGAATTAGATCAGCCCGAAAGCCTTCCAGAACATTCATGTCAAGTTTGACAAATGACTTCATTACACAGGATTGCCTGGGAAGCCTCCAGGAGACCACGAACCTCACTGCTATGTTAGTGTCAGCACAAACTCCCAACACAATCAAGGGATCAGCCAGCAGACAGCAAGCTAAATGTTAAGGCACCTTTTCTTGATAGAGCTGTATTGTTTACCTATGACCATGTTAATTACTGGCCAGACTGGTAAGTTTGTGAGCCACACAGAATCCATTCATTAGTCCTGTATTATAGTGTAACGTCTAATTCCATATCAGTATGAAAACAGACTAACAATGACCAGATTATCACTGTAGTGTAAAACGTGTATCCCAGTGTTAGGGTTAGACAGCATAAACGTGCAGCCGTCCTCAGAGGGGTTCGGAAAGCCGCTGTTTATATACATGGATTTGGGCCTAAGGTTCAAACGCATTTCCTGCTATTGGTCTGAGATGCCTCACTCCTCACTGAACCGCAGTCAGTACCCATCCCAAAAATCCATGCGGCAGGAAATGACTGCAGGTGGCTTACTGAGAAATCTTTCCATCGGCTAATGCTAATTTAGCCCACTCTCCATCCATTCAGGTTGTTCTTCGCAGTTTTTTTCAAACTCAAAACACAGAGTATACATACACTTTCTTATTTAAGGGACACTTTTATCTGAAGCGACATACGGTTGAGAATGCACCAGTGTAGTCGTGAATCAAATCATCAACTTCTGACACCCTGGTGAATGTTAGATAGGAGGCAGAGATTTGTTTGAAAGTCTCTTAACTTCAGTGAACTAAAATTACATAAACGTACCTTCACAGTCATAACTCTACACGTGCATAAGCACCGCTCTACAATGTAACCTACAGTGGTAGTTATGTTTGCGTCGAGTTTGATGGTTTCATTATTGATGCACATTGGCACTAATCTGCGTAATTTCGTCATGGCTTCATATAATGTGGTCACAATTAGCACCATTAAACTGCTGTTAATTGCTCAGTGATGGACTCATGATAACGAGCTCCTCAGTCCCGAACCTGTATTCCAATTCAAATTACTTGTATATATTTTTTCTTTTTTTTCTTCCCAAGATTAGACTATGACTTGAGTATGTAATATAGTTTCTATATCAAATTGGTAACTATTGATTTTATATAACATTGCTAAAATGTTTAAATCATTTGTTTTTTGTTCTAGATTTTCTGGCCAATACTTATGTTTTATTCATTGGTGTAATTGTTCAGTTTAGTAATTTGTTGGTAATTGTAATTCCATGAGTCCATAACTCTTTTGCAGTTTTTGACTCTTGGGGTCTTGAAATCAGGGATGCAGTCACTCTCATTATCATTTTCCCTTTGGCATACAGGAGACACCCGATTGGTTCACATAACCCTCAGCTTCACAGTCTGTACTAAATGTGGTGCTCTATGGTAATGAGTTAACCTGATTCAACCCGTCTCCTTAAGCCTTCCTGACTGATTAATGTTTTTGTTTAGAAAACAGCTTAATCTGTTTGTCCTGCCTTGATGGGGTCACTCTGACTTGGGCGTCAGTGAGGCTTCCTGAGGGCATGGCCTGTAACATCTCCGTCTTTTTAAGGTGAAACAAATGTGAAGCCACAGTCTTCTATTGATCCGAGTGCTAATGCGGCATTAAATGCCTGGTCGCATTCGGTGGACGTCTTATCGGAGTTTGATTAAAATAACTTGCGAGCCCTGGAATCGTACAGGGACGCTGATGGCTGAGTGTGACTATAAGAGGAAGGATGCTAGGTACACCACACCACAGCCCTCGGAAAACACAGCATCTCGATTCGTTTTGAGACTGGAGTTGGCTTGAGGCAGCAATTAACCCAGAATAATCGGTAAATTGCTTCCTTTTGTTTGGGAACTGGGAAACTGAGAGTGTGCCTGAGGCCAGAGTGGGGCAGCTGGAGACTGACTTATTTTCCAGGAATTTCATGTTTGAGGGTTTGGGGTGGAAGTTGTGGTGGTTGGGGGTGATAGACAGACATGCCGGAGGTTGGGGGTAACGGAGGGACGTGCCGGAGGTTGGGGGTGACGGAGGGACTTGCCGGAGGGATGTGCCGGTGGTTGGGGGTGACGGAGGGACGTGCCAGAGGTTGGGGGTGACGGAGGGACATGCTGGTGGTTGGGGGTACGGAGGGACGTGCCGGGACGTCCCGGTCGTTGGGGGGTGACGGAGGGACGTGCCGCAGGGATGTGCCGGTGGTTGGGGGTGATGGAGGGACATGCTGGAACAAACACAGGTGTCTCTGAAATGGAGTAGGAGCTTCTTAGGAGCAGCAACATGGCGACAAGCTGCAGCCAGAATCGCTATGAATCACCGCAGCGGGCCGACTCGCCCCTAATCCCATACCATTTCTTCATCTTTCATTTTGCTATTGAAATATTGCGGTTTGCAAAATAAATAATTATAAGAATAGGGCTTTTTTCAGGATTATCATCTTACATAAAGGCCAGAGGGGATCTTGGCATATATGAAATCACAGTTAAAGGCTTGCCTGAGCATTACTAAGAGCTCAGCTGCGTCAAACACCAGCCTGCTAAGTCGGTTTTTAGGGCTTGAACATGCCGGAGAGTTCCGGAAATGTACTGGAAGTAGGTTTTTAATTTCATCTTGTAATGTGTGAGGGTCATGTGCCCTTCTGCAAGTGATGGAACTGCACTTGCATTTAATATGCTTTTGAAAGTCAACGTGAAGCGTGTACTGTACACCAGCGGTGGAGTCTTGCCGGACCTGCCTTGTCTCCCGTTGCCATGGCTATTCTCGGGTGTGGCGGGGGACAGTGGGAAGGCCATGGAAATCGGCATTGACAGAGTTGGCTCTGCACCAGATGAAATATGATTTTCCATAACGTGTCTGAATTACCGTTGCATTGCTGCTCCGTGCATCTACCTGGTCACGCTCGGATGGCTCACGCCAGAATTATTGAAAGATAAACTCACCATGGATTTTTCTGACTGCCCTGCTTGTAGGGGAATCACCCTCCGCATTAAAAAAGCTTCCCACAGAGCTGTTTCTTGGAGGGGGGGTTTGCCCAGACTGAGTGATGTTTCTGTGCTGCATGCTGAACATTAATGTAGCTGAGCTCCTAGGTCAAGAGGCTTGATGTCCAAAGTATTGACGGCATCCCTTTAACATGGTAGTCAGTTGGTTAAAGGTCTTGAGTCTCTTTCTATTGTTTTGTCTGTTTACTTATTTATTGTTTCATAAATAGAATCGGGAGCCGACAGGGTATACACGTATAAATGAAACGACAAGTTTGGGTCTGTCTGGTTAACTGGATTCTTTGAACAGGGATTTTGGGTTAGATGAAATGAACTAGACGTTCAAGCTTTAAACATGAGATCGGTCCTGGCAACACAGTGTCTGATGGTGGGTCTGCGTCGAGCCTGAACGCTGTGCGACATCATCTGGGTCTCCTGACACTAACAGGGCAGAATAACTTCCTCTATCAGCCTACAAGGTGGCGCTAATGGATTCATTATTACTGCCCCAATTAAATGGTTCTCTGTGTAATGATGAAGCTCAAATATCAAACTGTGGATTAACTGCATCTGGCCATTTAATCACTTTAAATTAAATGTATTAATTCCTTACTTTTCTGTGAAATGTGAAGAAACATGAACTAGCTCTTGCCCCTATAAGTGCTATGATTTTGCTCTCAAAAAGCAGCGACACATCACCCAGCCCCTTCCATCAATCTGTGAGAATGAGCTGGCAGCCTCTCGCCGGACAGAAAATTCAATCAGATCAGCCTGGGTTGGTGTCTGTCTCTCTACTCTGTAGATGGTGTCTTGGATTCAATGGACAGTCTGCAATAAATTGTCTCTCTGACTTGTTTTTTTAGTTTCGTAGTGCTCATGCGATGAATGAGTCCATTACAGGCTCGTTGTCTGGGCGACACCAGCCAGTTTCCTTTTTCATGCACCTGTTTGCTCTGCAGAGACACGGTGCCCCCAGGCATGCAGGCACGTATGTCTTGTGAATTAACATAAAAACGAATTAAATGTATAATTATGGTAAAAGAATGCAAAGTGCTGATTTTAGCTGAAGGTTAGAAACGGAAACCAAACAAGTGGGAGCAGGCAGCTAGTAATGATGTCATCACCTTCAAGTCCACACAAGTGGGAAGGTATTAAACACCAAGTAAGGAGTCCTGCACATGTCATAAAGAAATAACATTTATCTGAGTTTCCTTTGTTCATTGTCATCTGCCCAGTCCTTTGCTGGTCTGTGAATGTGATTGGTTATTGGTCACATGACATATAGTCATGAGGCGAACGTGCTGTAAACATTGGACGAAAAGCTCTCCCAGCTTCCCGGGAGGTTTTCAAAACCAATGGTTTTGAGCAGTGCTTCAGTAATCCTGTTCTCTCCTGTTTTCTGTACTAATGTAATTTTCCTTTCTAAAATCCAAGAGCGTGCACATCATGGAGACCATCCTGGAGCAGAAATTTGGGCGTCCATGTTCCTGAAATGCTGTCATTTGGGAGCCGACGTTTCCTGTTCCCCAAAGAGGATGTCTTAAGAAGAATCGCTTGTTCAGTTTTTAAATGATGCTGACGTACGATATCACTGATCTGTCTGATTCTCCAGTTGGGGATTTTTTTTTTTTTTTTTTACTATAAGCCGTGTGTCTGATGAATATGCAACCATTTTCTCACGGACGCTGGTGCTCTGCCTTTATGGCTGTTAATGTTTTCCAGGTGTGTGTGGTGTGTTTTCCGCACGTTTGGTAACACCTTTAGCTAATCTTAACCAAATAAAAAGGTGTGTATATATATATATATATATTTCCACATTTAAAAGTTATACTAGTTTCACTAGTATTCCCTATAACTGTTAATCTGCTGAAGAAATACAGTTCACAGAGGAAATTGAAATTAACAGTAGGCCACTGTGTCTCATTCCAAGTATCTCATAATCCCACGGGACGTATCAACATAGAGGGTGAATTCAGCACAGATGTTTAATGTTTTGCAGTTCAAGTTAAAATAATGAAGAAAGGCAATGTATGTATAACTAAAGATTCACAACCAAATTTATGAGACAGTAATGGGAAGCTTTCAGAGTGATATCAGTGACATTTTCTAGTGCACTTAGAAACAGCAACAACCAAAATTTTAAAGTCACTTCAGTCTAATCTTGATGCTTGTCGTTAAACCTTTTTTTTTTTTTTTTTTTTTTTACCTTAACCGAACAATCATTTGTCGAACAATGATGTTCAAAATATTCAAATGAATTTTATTTGCCAAATTACCATGTATATATCTGCCGGGTATTAAAAGACCATGTTGTATTTGTAATTAAGAATGAGATCTTAGCTGTCATGTGCAATGTGATTATTTTTATTGTTTTCATATGTGAAATATTGAGATGTTTGAACTGAAAAAGTGTTTTTTTTCCCTCTCAAATTCTCTCTGGTGTTCAGAACACAGTGTTGACCTGAATGTACAACCAAACACATGATTATATATATTTTTTGTTGGATCGTATGGACCTTGTTTACCAGAGCAGGGAGTCATGACCGGGGGAGTTACCTGAGCTGAGGTGCGTCAGTGTCCAGTGCCATCTCCCAGTTACTAGTTATTGCTCATGCACATTCCGCCGGTGACTGGTTAGCTCTCACATGCATCCTGCCAGTCGTCTTTCGTTGGTGGTGTTTCCACATGATGCCTCAGGGTGTTTGACGTGAACTGCCAGCACCATTCCTCTTCAGCTGTGAGCTGGGCCATGGTCCTAACACAGGGGCCCCCGGGCGCCCGTCTGCTGTGGACGGATGGCCTCCCTCCTGTTGCGTGGTGTCACATGGGGACGCCGGTCACATGGCCATTGCGAGACTCATGCTGAACGTAGGCGTGGTTGAAGGTGATCAGGGATGACAGCATTGTCTGTAGCCTTCCATGGGGGGATTTCATGCGTCTCTGTGTCTGTCACTTATTATCAAACTGCGGCCTAGGGGGAGTGAGGAAGTCGTGTGTGACAGCCATGCTATTGCTCACGCGTGCGAGCTGGGCAGCTTTAATAAACATTACGATTTGCTAACAACATTTTATGGTCTGACACTTGACATGAGGAGGGTGAAGTGGACGCCTCACCAAACTTGTACTGTAGCCACGAAGGCTTCCGGGTGCCGAAAGGGCCCGACGATCGTTTGGCTGCCGGATGGATGGCTGCCGAGTGCTTAGACCCCAGGCTTTGCTCTCACCTGTCTGTCTCATAGGACGGCAAGATGAAATCTATGATAGCCAAAGAATTCCTACACACCTCTACCTGTACAAATACATGATCATTACATTTGTTTTTTAAACTGCAGACTGTAGCGGGCAGTATTAAAATCACCTGATTATCTGACCTCAATATTATATACAGGCTTGAAATAAGGGACTGGGATCAATAACAAACCATCAGGTTCTGAAAAGCATTTATTTGTACGTTCTTAGGTTTAATTGTCCACAACATGCATCATTGTTGAAATAATTTTTAAATAAAATTTTATTTATTTTTAAATAAAGAGCATGATTACATCTTTCGGATGACTGGCTTTTTTCTTACTGCGATGGAATGCAGAATTAGGGTAATAGGGCCACCTCTGACCTGTGGGAGTGTGTTTTACACGGTGCATGGTGCCGGGTCACAGTGCCGCTCCCCTAGAAGACAGAGGAGGTCTGGGGGGATTCAGGACCCCGACGTCAGCTGGCCCAGCACCAGGCTTCTGCCTCTTTTGCCCCTTCTGCCCCGGCTTCTCCATTATTGTGATGAAACAACATGCTGTGGATCATTTTCATCTTACTGGATTATTGAATAATTTCAAGATTAACAAAAAGTCTGTCTCTTGTCTGTATCGAAAGTATTAAAAGACGTGACAATCACTACAATAACTGGTAATGTACCTTGACAGCTTTAATATACATTAATAACAAACATATTGACAATAACAGACATAATAATTGTATGATGTTTGCTATTAATATATTTTACAGCTGATAAGGTCTGCAAACCCCAGTTGGGATTGAGCGGTTTCAGAAAATGGCTGGCTGGCTGTCTGTAAAAGTATGTTAGGATGTTAAGGTACAGTCGTAAAAAATTAGGACACCCAATAAATATTTAGTACTTTATTAAGAAATATCAACATATCAATTTTAAATCTTGTTTCAAATTATAGTTGTAGATAAAGGTGACATCACCTATGCAAAAACAAGAAACAAATTATTTAAACAAAGGAAATTAACAAAGATGCCAGTTCCTACTGAGGAAAAGTTAGGACACCCTGTGCCTTAATAGCTAGTATTTCCCTCTGGCTGAAATAACCTCAATGAGATGTTTCCTATAACTACATCTATCAATCTCTGATGTTGACTGGCAGGAAGGCTTCCCCACTCTCCAATGCAGAATTCCTTAAGCTGTGTGATGTTTGAAGGGTGTCTCGCATTGCACTTCCTCTTCAAATCACCCCACAGCATTTGTAAATTATTTTCTGGACAATGGAATGGCTGATTCCAAACTCACTTGAGATCTTTTTATATCCTTCCCAGACTCATATGCATCTACGATCTTCTTTCTGAAGGCCTCAGAGAGCTCTTTGGATCTCACCATGGTGATACCACTCACTTCAACAATCAACAGCAAACCAAATTAATTGTCTGTGGTTTAAATAAGACAGGCTCCACCAAAAAGCTGTGTAACGATCTTCTAATCATTTTCACCTGATATGGTGCCACCAGAATCTAATTCTAGGTATTTTAAATAGTGATGAATGTAAGGATGTCCGAACTTTTTCCTCAGTGGAAATTGGCATCATAATTAATTTCTTCTGTTAAATAAGTGAATTTGTTTTCTAGTTTTTGCATAGGTGATACAATTACATCACCTTTATCTACAGATATGATTTGAAAGAAGATTTAATACTGATATGCCCTGACAGCCGGGCCGGTGCAGTATGTGTGTTTGTCTTCGCCTCTCCTGTCCTTCTGGGCTTGTTAACCAAGAATTTGTAATAATACCTTAATAACTTAAAAGTGCCAGTTCATAACTCTTAAAATTTGCAGTTGGGAAAATGTGCTTAGTTTGAATAACTGAAAAAGTCCATGAGGTTAGATTCATGCGACTGTGGCATTATTAAGTGGGTGGTTTATTAGTACTTAAGGCGTTTTAGTGACTGACCAAATGACTGAAGTAGACTGGCTATAAATTCACCAGTGATTCTGCAGAGTTTGTGGTCTTTTACACGACAAAGCTGGTGCCCGTAGCACTCTGCGTGCCCAGTCACACGGGGACCTCATCGCAGACCTGGGGGGAGTTTAGACCTGTTTATGAGGAATTGCGAATTTGTTTAAGCGTTGGCCCCTGCAGAAGCCTCATCTTGTGTGTCTGATGTCTGTCAGAGCTCTGCGATGAAACTGGTTTCATTAATCGCTGGAAAACGTGCTCATGACCTTGCTTCGAAGATTTTCCACCCTCTCATCTGTCCAAAAATATTACTAAATAGATTATGGCCTAGAGCCAGATCAAAGCAGAGCTTTCATTCAGCTTTTAATGAGGCCTACCACGGACTCATTATTTGAGAGTCTAATTGTGAGGAGATGTGTCTAACCAGATAGCCATCCTTTTAAGTGAAAGCTGGTCATTTTTTTATTCCAAATAAATGTGATTAAGGTCATTCGTCTTTCTGAAACCGTGATAATCTGCTGAATCATTTATGTTTCATGTACAAGCCACTGTGTCTCTAGGACTGAAAAGACTCTTTACTTCATAATTAGCATTTTAAGAGTACACTTATTTTCTATACAGTGAAACTGAATACATAGTACATTGTTACCTTTGTAGATTATATTATTACTTTTTTTTTTTTACTTCACATTAATGCTTATATTATTATTGCAGTTAAATTGTAAGGGGGTTTCCTCAAACCAATCAGACGGGCTGCCTTTTCTTGTATAAAAGCAGGTCTTTCTGCACATTTGCCTCACCCAACATTGTCAATTTCATACCTCTAGCTGGCAAATTTTTCTCTATTCATTTTCTTTTGTAATATCGGAGGAAATAACACTTTCAAATCCAATATGTATAGAGCTCTCGCTTTGAAATTTGGAAAGATGATGTGCCTTTAAATCAGCATGGCGGTGAATGACTGGCATGGTCGCATTTCCTGCCCTCGGGAATCCACAATGTCTGCTTTTTGCTGATCATGGGAATCTGTTGATTCGGCGCTGTCGAATCCTCAGGGTGACACACCGGGGTGACAGGTGGGAGGCTTATCGGGCACTAAAGTCTAGAATTATGCTTCCTCTTTAAAAGTATGTTGTGTGCAGTTGAGGTTTGGAGCTCTCAGCAATGTGAGGAGACCCAGATATGTTCCTTCATAGTGACAAATTCTCACATTCCTTCTCGTGACCCGTGAAGGCCTTAATTCCTCGACCCGTTAATTTCACTCTCCCCAAAGGCCGGCACCCGTGCACCGCGCCATCGGCGAGCAGTGGTCTGAAAAGACACCCTTAACATCTTCCACCTGCTGTGAGCCACACAGAATCTCCCACAACCATGACATCTGCCAGGCTTGCTGCTGCCCCCATCAAAGGTATTCTCGAGCATGAACATGCAGCCCAAACGTGCAGAGTGTGGAGGTAATGGCAGCTACAGCAAACACACTCACAGGGCCTCATCCGGCTAATTCGTTTTCGTAGAATTCCAATGGGATGTTTCCTTGTCACAGCAGATGGGTTCAGTCTTGATCCATAACAAACAAAAAGTAATTACATTTGCACTACAAAGTCTATTTTTTATTCCACTGAGCTCTGAAAGACTAAAAAGTATTTCAGTACTGTTCTCTGCTTTTCTTGATAAAAGGCATAATTGAGGTTTAGCTCGGCAGAAGTGGATACAAAAAAATCTGAGCATTTCTTTAAACCACTGTCCTGTACAGATGTCTTGAAGGTTGAGGCTCAAGATCAGAATATTTATCATTGATAATTTTGTCATTTCTAAAGCCATTAACATTGATAGGAATCTCTACAGTAATTTATTACTATTAGAATTAATTAGACGTAATTGGAAATGTGACACAACATTTAACACAGCTGAGAATTTACTTAATGGCACTGAACAAGGAGCAACACAGACTCCATAATACAAAACTGTAATGTTGTTATTAATAATAATTATATGCAGTGTATGAAACCAGGAGTGAGTGAGAGAATACAGCTGTTTTCTTACAAAATAACCATGGAAATGTGACACGTAGAGCACAGGAATAAGGTGGGACTAACTGAGCATGAACTAATTTGGCAACTGAAATAACAACAAGAGGCTCACTGGTCTGGTCCGTCACCATAACCAGCGGAGTGAGATGGGGGCCCTTATTTCTGCTTCACATCACTCACCATAACAATCGGAGTGAGATGGGGGCCCTTCGTTCTGTTTCACATCACTCACTATAACCAGCAGAGTGAGATGGGGGCCTTATTTCTGTTTCACATCACTCACCATAACCAGAAGACTGAGATGGGGCCCTTCTTTCTGTTTCACATCATTCACTATAACCAGCGGAGTGAGATGGGGCCCTTAGTTCTGTTTCCTATCACTCACTATAACCAGCAGAGTGAGATGGGGGCCTTATTTCCGTTTCACATCACTCACCATAACCAGAAGACTGAGGTGGGGCCCTTCTTTCTGTTTCACATCATTCACTATAACCAGCTGAGTGAGATGGGGCCCATCTTTTTGTTTCACATCACTCACCATAATCAGCGGAGTGAGATGGGGGCCCTTCTTTCTATTTCACATTACTCACCATAACCAGCGGAGTGAGATGGGGCCCTTCTTTCTGCTTAACATCACTCACTATAACCAGCAGAGTGAGATGGGGGCCATTCGTTCTGTTTTTTACATCACTCACCATAATCAGCGGAGTGAGATGGGGCCCTTCTTTCTGTTTCACACCACTCACCATAACCAGTGGGGTGAGATGGGGGCCTTCTTTCTGTTTCACATCACTCACCATAACCAGCGGAGTGAGATGGGGGCCATCTTTGTGTTTCACATCACTCACCATAACCAGCGAAGTGAGATGGGGGCCCTTCTTTCTGTTTCACATCACTCACCATAACCAGCGGAGTGAGATGGGGGCCCTTCTTTCTGTTTCACATCACTCGCCATAACCAACGGAGTGAGATGGGGGCCTTCTTTCTGTTTCACATCACTCACCATAACCAGCGGAGTGAGATGGGGGCCCTTCTTTCTGTTTCACATCACTCA
>JAODLD010000002.1:5743505-5755212 GCA_026781065.1 Mormyrops boulengeri
GGAGCTGGATGAAGTGGCCGGGGAGAGGGAAGTCTGGGTTTCCCTGCTGAGACTGCTGCCCCCGCGACCCGACCTCGAATAAGCGGGAGATGATGGAAGGATGGATGTATATTAATTTATTTATATATGTATACATTTCTGTTTGTGAAGGCCATCGGGTGGAGCGGCATGCCTTCATTTCTGAATCCTCCCTGAAGGCTGGCCGCAATGCTGACAGCCGCCATCGTCTAAGACCCGCCATCATCTAAGACCCGCCATCGTCTAAGACCCTCCATCATCTTTGGACCTGAGTACACAGCAGCGCGGCTGGGACACATGCTGGCTTCCACCATTTAAGGCAGTTTGTTATGGCACCGCTATCCAAGAAATCAGCCTCCAGAAGCGAATCCTTCAGCAACCATGACAGCTGCCCTGGACTTATAATACACAGCAGTTATATACGCAAACCCTGGGATGCGGCATTGCCAAGCCCCCCCTCCAGGTGCCGGGGGGCTTGGATCATGCTGAAAGCCTCCATTCTGCGCCAGCAAGCAGTTTGGTAAGAAGAGACCTCAAGGCGTCAGTCAACAGGACGCCGTCCACCAGGACACTGTGCATCAGGGCTCCCTGCCAGCTCGCCGGCCTGGATTCTCCCTTCCTGCCTTGCGCTTTTCATCCACAGCTGATAGGCCGTCCAGCATATGCCAGGACTGTAGGCTGTCTTATAATGGGATAACGTTTGCTGACATATTTATCACCAGAGATGGATTTTTCTCAGTATTCTCCGATCCATACTGCAGTAAATACTGTATGTGGTACACCCCCCCGTTAGACGGCTGTCAAACCAAAACCTGCGTGTCGTCTGTGCAGAGGTCCCCACGCTGGCCCTCTGCTGTGATGTTAATGTCACCACAAGGGCCTTGGATGTCACTCAGGGCAACTGACTGATACGCACACAAAGCAGGGAAGGTGTCGCCCCCTTCAGGTTCTAATAGTTACATTTTTTTAGCAGATGCGAAAGCCTTTGAGGTGGGGGCCTTACCCAAGGGCCCCACAGTGACATCAGTCTGGAAAACTATGTGTTATTACATCATCTACAAGTCTACGATACTAGTCTGCAAAGCAGCCTACTTACTGAAGCACCTTTTTGTCTTTTATCTGATTGGATGTTTGTAGTATGATTGGTGTTGTCTGATTGGAGGTTTTATACGTCGGCCTTTTGGGGTGTCAGCCTGGCTTGTTTATGGCAGGACATCATGGCCTGGCCATGGGGAGCGTCATGTGTGCAGAACGGGAACGCTGTCTCACTCAAGGGTAACTGCAGTTTGGATCAATAGCAGGTACATGCACATCCGTTCCCAGTGAGAGACAAATTTATAGTGGTAATCAAGTGTTTTTTCCACCTTAACCGTAACTGCCTGGGCCATTACTGGGTAACTAAATAAGGATTTCACTCACTTGTTTGCTTGGGGTGTTTTTTTCCCCAAAGACCCTGTAACAGGAGGGCATCACAAAGGAGAGATGCGGCTCCCAACAAAGGAATTTATTACAGGGCTATTACAAACTAAGGGCAACAAGGAGCAGGTGAGGGCAACTAACAGAAACAGCAAAGGTCCAAACTCTAAGGGAAACTAAAACAAGGAAAACTGAACAAACAGGGTACAGGAAGCAAAAAACAAGGAACTACCTGAAATACACAACCACTTGATGAACTAAGCAAATGCAAAATAACAAATGTTAAATAACTAGTTGAGGCTGGTCACTGGCCCACAACAAAAGGGGAGCCAGGACAATGGCCAACTGTTTAGCTCAGAGCAGGTAACACACTAAGGTAACACCAAATGGGATGGCCAACTTCTGCCCAAATGGGGAGAAGGCACATGGGACAAGGCCAGACGGCTACTGATCCTGACAGACCCTCAGCCAACGATAAAAATAAATAAATACACAGCACCCTGTCCGGGAGAAGTGCTTGGAAGATGGAATCATGACTGAGAAAAGTCATAACATCACAGACTACAGGTAACATTAAACATGAAACCATAACCTTATACTTAACTTATAATAAATATAATAATGGTATTCTAATTGTTCTTTAGGAATAAATACTCATCACTGAAATGCTAAAACGCCGCAGCAGTCATTGCCCATATAGAATTTATTTGTGTTACTGCTTCCATAAATCCCCGAGTCGTGTTTCTTTTTGCTTAATGCATCGGCCCCAGCTGCATGCCTGGAAAAATAGCTCGGACATATAGTTTGCACTTGCAGTTTCCACCGCCCTAATGAGACCACGCGCCTCAGAGGAATCGATGCCGCAATTAAGAGAGACGCCAAGCCTTCGGAAACCTCCCTCTGTGTGGATGCAGCGCTGCTCTGCGACGGCGTCCTGGGAGCTGCAATCAAGCTTAGCAGGAGAAGCTGTGCAGTAAAATGCACCACTCAATCAAATGATGTTCCGGGCCTGGAACACAGGGGCCAAGAAGAAAATAGAGATTCCCCTCTGATGTTACAATATAAATGCATCATATATGTGTGCCACGTGTGAGATTACGGCCTTGGCTGGCCATAATATTGATCTGGATGCATTTTCTGAATGTGATTTCCAGCCTGTACTTTCATCTCTTGGGGTGCAGAGATGAACCTTGGGGGATTACAGCACTTGAATTAAAGCAGCCAATGCGCGCGCTGTGAAAAGAGTTATGTTACAGATGTAGATTGCTCAACCCGGCGGTACAGGGATCCTGGTTGTGCTCTTTATTGTAGGAGGGTGAAAATGAGGCCCTTTTATTCCATTAAGCTGAGCACTGATATAGCATCTCTGATAATGTCGGCCTCTGTCTGCTATTAGCCTCTGCCCTTCCCTTGGTATTTTTGAATTCGTTTGCCTACCATTCGGTCGCTAGAGAGCTTCAGTCTTTCCTGTCGGTTGCAACAACAGCTTTTTCCCTGAGACATTTGGGGACTGCAGTCCATTAAGGCTAATAGTTGCATGCACAGCTGTGTGTGAGTTTACCAGCTGAAATAAGGCTTGAGCTCTGCTGTATAAAGGTTATCTGCTGCACAGGAAGGTAGAAGGGTATTACTCTGTAGGTTCACTGTACTTGCAGTCCCTGAAAGTATAGGTTGCTTCTTGTGAATGATTTGGGGAAAATACTCACTTTTCCCCTCCACATGCATTACGATAATCCAGCAAATTTCAGGGAAGATTGTTTTTTTAGAGCCTTATAAAGAGACACATTAGATGCTTAATGTTTGTGATACTTTCCATAGCTGTCAAGTCTCCCGTTTTGGCCGGGAAACTACCATATTTTACCCCTCTTTCCCGCCGTCCTCCCCTATTAGCATTTTCCCGTAAATCTCCCGTATTATAATATCATTAAAGAAAAAAAATCCTCTGCCTCTCCAAACTGAACTCTGTCAGTAGCCTCGTGAGAACTGCCACCTGCAGTAGCCTGGGTGGCAGTCGTCGCGAGGTTAGTGCCGACAGCGGGAACAAATCCGGAACAACAGAGGAGAGAGATGGATGGGTGTGAAGAAGGAGAAGGCATTACTGCCAAAAAAACAGAGAAGTCGTGTAAATATCTCGAAAAATGGGACAGCGAATTTACTTTCCTAAAGAGGAGCAGGATGGGGCACAGTCACGCGTTCTGTAAGATTTGTAACTGCGAAAGAAAATGTGCAATGAAAATAAAATGTAAATGACAAGTGGTTATTTTAGATTTCTCATACACCTGTCTTAAAATGTAAGGGATACTGGAGCTTGGTTGAGGTGGTGGGATGGCTCACGGTGGGTGCCGGAAAATTTCCCTTATATTCAAATCCGAAACTTGACAGGTATGATACTATGACACATTCTAAGTACCTTAGATTCATATTTTTATAATATTAATATAATTTTTATTTATTTAGCTGATGCTTTTATGCAAAATGATGCAGATTTTGTGAAAGTGGAGTCAGACGGTCCCTAGACCAACTGGAGGATAAAAGGTTCGCTCAAGGGCCCAGGAATAGAGCTACACAGCCCGCCATTGGGTCTGAACCAACCAGCTTTGGATGACAGACACCGCACCCTAACCTGCCGAACCACACACAGCGTTCGGGGCATTGAATCATACAGCGCAGCGGTTCTGTGGGCATCCCTGGCTGTGTGTGTGTGTGTAGTTTACACATTCTCCAAAATGTTTGAATGGGACTTAGTACATACTAAAGTAAATATTTCCCCTATCGACCTTCTGTCTCACCTGAAATAGTTGCACACACCAGATCCTTTCCTCTTATAGGCATTAGCAAGCCAGAATTGACTTTTTAACTACATTTGACTGTATTTGTTTTCTTTACGGTTCAGAGTATTTTCCCTGCTTCTGCAGAATTTGGTGTGGGGGGGGGGGGGGTATTTATACCTAATATGAAGTCACACACACACTCCATTCATTTGTATAGGAAACTCCCTAATCCCATCAATGATGACCTTAACCCCCACCCAGCCCTAACCTTAAGAAAATACAAGACTTTGGTATTTTTAGTTTTTTGATTGCAGTCATAGATTTAAAAAGAAAAAAGAGTTTTTCACCTTGTGTAGGCAAAAAATCATCCCCACAGCATCAATATAACAGGTTTTTGGTCTCCCCACAATGTAATATATACATAGCCCCCCCCCACCACACACACACACACACACACAAACCCAAAAGCAACACAATAACTCCCTCCGCGATCAAAGCCGTTTCATCTATGTGACAAACGTCTGCATATCTTACCCCATGACCTCATAGATATTTTGCCGTGTGTCACACCGGCTTCCTCTTTATCTTTCAGCACCGTCGATGCACCTGTTCGGCTCTACATGTGCTCAGTTATTAACCTGCACTGTTTATACCCAGAATACTCCTCATATGTTATTTTCACAGTTATGATGCTTGGTTGATGACTTAATAAACGTCTCTGAGCTTAGCGTACTCCTGGCCAGCCTGCCGAATTAACCCTCTTTGTCCACTTACTGGTTCCCGTGGCCACAAACGTAACGTTTTAGATTCTAGCAGAAGCCCTGTTTGTTTCCACACACCAGTAAGGTGTCCTACTCATTTCTCATGCACTTTGCAGCAACCTGCCGTGGTGTTTACTTCCAGATTGCTATCTCGGCATCATCACCACTGAGAGAAAAATTCACTCAGGTAAACATGCTGTAAGGCACCCGTGCTCCTGTTTAATTCATAAAACACTCCACAGGTACAAGGTCACGGCGAACTTTTTATGTCCAAATATATAAGTATTAAACTGTTTAATTAGTTAATAAGACACGGTCTTGCATGACTGCCCAGGCAGATATGTAAAAAGATAAATTAAGGTGACATACAGGAGACATCTCCGTCCGTTCACGCTGTTCTTACACCTAATTCCCATCGCATTGTAGATATATCTTAGCTTATCTAAAAGAAAGTAAATATTCCATCTTAAACTGTTTTATATTTCGGCTTTGATGTTAACATCACTTGGGCAAAGCAGCGCACCATTAACTTTCGCCAGTCATACTCTATTAAAATCTGAACGTACAGAAAATGAAGGAAGGTAGAAATAAGGGGGAAACGGGCTGCACACGCAGACTGACGCCTTTATTTACTCAAGCAGCTACGATTGCGGTCGAGATACTTTGACAGATATTTTATCTTAATTCGCAACAGGCAGTAAAACGACGAAAGTCTCGGTATTTGCTCGATTTTCCGCCTCTTTGCGCTTGTAAGACTCCCTTAATACCCCCATCGATTCTTAATTTCCCCTCCCGTTTCTTCCTGCTGTCACTGTTTGGTAATGTCTTTTTTTCAGCTATTCCGCGCACTTATTATATTTGTTTTTGGTTTTATCTTCTGAAATTCTCTCGTGTACTTTCATGGTCGTATCCAGCCCAGTACAGACCTGCTCTCTGGACTGGTAAAACCAAAATCCATCAGCAGTTACTGGTCAGCGTCGCCTGCTGTAGACTGGTTTTACTTCCCTGTTCTTACCACAATACCTGTAATTTTAAATGACCATTTATTCATCTGCATCCTGATTGTGCAGATTAAATAATGACCCAAGAGTGCTTGGAGGCTGAGAATAAATTACATTTTACTACCTTCTGTAATGAATGACAAATTACCTATATCTCATAAATATGATAAAAATGCTTTCATGGGAAATTTATAATATATTTCATGCATTCATAATACATTTAATACATAATATTTCATCATACTTCACAAATCCCAGAGAAACAGGTTGTATTTTACTTATAACATGTTAAAGTATATTGTGTTTGCCCTGTAGCCATAGTCATCTACCTTTCTAACATTTTATGATTTTTAAAAAAATATTATTATGATTACTTTGTGGCTTCTGTGATTGTAATAGGATATCACACGGACCTTGTACTTCAGAAAACAGCATTCATTAACCCCCCCGTGTTATTGAGTAGTGTGGCAGGTCACGGGGGCTAATGTTATCCCTGGAAAATGCTCTGTCTGGTAATAACTCTCTCCGCAGTGAAATTATAATGCAGTATTTCTAGTTAAACTGGCAGCATCTGGTCTCTGTCGTTTGTGCCTGAGGGATGTGAAGCCAATACCGGCTTTCATGATCCTGACCCCTATTTTCACGGTGATCCCAGAGATGGTACCAAGACCACGGTGACTCCCACCCAAAGCAGGCCTTGGCCCCATACCTGCTCGTTAGAGGATCTCCTTGTATGCTCACTTAACCTGGGGCAGTGTTCTTTTGGTGATATCAAGGTAATATCAAGTGATTTAGTGATATCAAGGTAAACCAGCTCCACGATTATCTGTAATACACATTTCTGCATCATTATAATGGAATTAAAATTTCTCCAGGTGACAATAACAGAATCTGTTGTAAACCACAGGATTTTACTTAATTTAAGACCCGCAGATTTTAATAGACTTTCCTTCATGCTTTATTTTAATCTTGGCTTCTGGCTACCAGTATTATTTTAACTCCGGGTAAGCAATTTAAATCCTAATTACAGAGAAACCTCCCATCTGCCGAAAAGGACCATGCTGGTAAAAAGGGGCCTGAGGACGGAGAGGCAGCGGCTGGCCGGTGAAAACGCGGCGCAGCGGCCAGCCCATGGCCGGCGTGCGGCTCCAGCTCAACCTGTCTGCAGAACGGCAGCCTCTCGGGCAGGTAGCCCGTGATATATCTATCTAGTATGTGTCTAAAGTACTATCATACACACAATTTTGCGCAGGGCTGCATTTGATTGGGAATAAGTGTTAGCAACTCGAAGAACAACTAGCTGTTTCACTGAATCGAGAACTATTTTTTGAGTAGTAAGGGTTTAAGTGTAAATGGTGTGAATTAATTAGGGTCAGTGAGACAGATTTGTCAGGGTGAGATGGACGGCATTATTGCTCAGGGTTACCAGTGAGGCATCCGAATTGGCCGATTCGCCCGGCCGCCTGGCGCTTTGCCTCAGTGAGACGTAACCAGCCGGACACCTCTGCCCTCATGCTTAGGTCTGGAAGGTTTTAATATCGTCATTAATCAACCCCGTCTGCAGCATGCAGATTTATCAGCGGCCATGATGTCGCGTATCCCTCTGGCTCTGTCTCCATCACAAACCCGGAACATCTAGACGGGACGCAGGCACACAAACAGAGCTGCGACCCGCCAATACAATGACAAATGGTTTCATTTTCATTCCACTTCACTTCATTGCATTTTACTGTTATGAGCGCAGTTTTGTTAGGGTTATAAAATCAAATTTGCTTATATAATGCTGATAATTGTGAATTATTTGTTGAAGATGAAATACATTTAGCCACTGTTACTGCAATGAATAATAGAAATAATAACTCTTCATTTTTTAAAAATTTGGAAATATTTTCTGCGACTTTATTTTTGGTTATTCATGCTCAGTAAACACTCCATAAGCAATTTGATGGCCCTTGGGGAATAATTTATTAATGTTGTCTGTACTAGAAAAAAAACATGCAAACTGCAGCTGATCTGAATGTATATGCATATTCCGTAAGTCCTTTCCCTCCTGCTGAAAGCATATGCAGATATAGAGTGAGTACTTCCAAACCCTGAGACAGCATTCTGGCAGCGGTAGGCCTGACAGACACACTAACTAGCTGAAGCTGGGTACACAGAAATTACCCTCCAGGTAGGAAATTTCCTGTGTTCTTGAGAGTGTTATTCCAGAGAGAGCAGCCTGAAATTACCCTCTGCAGAAACACCTGTTTTCTCCCAAATAACACATAAATCTCTTGATGACCTTTGACACTGGGCTGTGAATGAACGCACTCAGAAATGCTAGGAGAGGAACGAGCGTGTGTACAGTGTGAGGCGATATGATCTGCGCCGTAAGCGAGAAAGTCACGCGAGTCGTGCGCTGAAAGATGGCAAAGTCGCGCTAACGTTCAGTAGCGAGCGAATCAGGGGATTACTGGGCCTACGGTCCCTTTGTAGCGAAAGAGCCAAAAGGTAACACACTCAGCTTTTCAGCAAATACAGCTGCACGGAATTACAACACAGCTCACAATGCATGTCAGACCTGGTCAGTCTGAATGCCTGTCCACAATGGAATCCAACAGTCACACTGCAGTCATTTCCCCAAAACACTCTGCTCATATTAGGCTGTGTCAGACTCCATACTCCTGGATCTCTACACTGGCCAAGACCTCGTTTGCTCCCTACTAAAGATAAAGAAAAAGATAGATAATCTTTATTGTCATTGTCACTTGAACAACGAGATTGAAAAGGCAATCGACTCAATGTGAGGCATAAAAAGAGTAATAAAATATATTAAAAATATACAATTGCAATGAATATACAGACTGCACTGATGAATTATAAAAAAATGAACCATTCTGTTTTGAATTTAAAAACAGATATATCTGACACATTAAATTTACTAGGTCTGATGTTGGAAGGTTTATGCAGAAACGAGAAATGAATTTTGCTCACAGATAGTCAGCTGGTGAAGGGAATATGTCAATGATTGTTAGTAATATTCCTTATTCTACAAAAATTTCATGAATTGCAGTATTCATAATTCAGCATAAATATATGCAAACTGTCAAAATACTAAACATTCAGGGAAATGACATGCAAATTTAAATGGGACACGCTGTAAACGGCTGTGATTGATGTCTACCGATACATGCTAGTTGTCGTAAATGTCATTGCTGATATATAATATGGTGTTTCCTACTAGTTAGCAAAATCCAGCCTGGCTAGAGGCAGAGAAAGACCCAAGGGCCCATGTTCAGGGACATTTCCATCATAAAAATACCATTTGGAATAGCTCAGTTCAGCAGCCACACTAGGGACTTGTTCATTTCTTTGGTAAGCTTGTTTCTGCTATTTTTTTTTTGTCTCAGAGGGAATGGCTGCTTGGTTTTCCCACAGAGGTAAATGCATCTACGTGTTGTCAGTAAGCCTGGGCCATTATAGGTTATTAATGAGGTATAAACAGCCTGTCAGGATGGTTGACAGATACCGCTGGAAGGTCAATGGCTAACAATGTGTTCAATGAGAAATGCAAATACACTTAGTCAAAACTACTATCATTTCTTGATAAATGAGTCTTTCCACCACGCCATATACTGTTAGAAGATCAAAACGTCCGCTGAGCATTGAGATCACGTTGGAAGGGTGTTTCTTAGTCTCAAAAAATCTAGTTGGAGAAAAAAAGATTCATTTTGATGTAATTTTAACCAGCGCTGAAACAGAGGACAAATTAATATACCGACGCAAAGAGAAATGTGTACAAAAGTGTGGATTCAATTCCCGCAGATGAAGGATAGAAATGTAATATTGGGTGACACGCAATCGATGTCTTTTCTTTGTCGGCCGGAAACCGCAGGGCTTTGCGTTATCTGTCATTCCTGTCACCATTGGCCATGTGAAGAAAAATGAAACAACTAATTATTTGCAACATGAGGTGATGGAATTTGAGGTAAAATAATTTAAAAATGGCATTTAAATGCGACAAGCAAGCACACATAGGTGTAGGTAGTGCCCCTGCAGAGGGCTCCCTGTTGGGCAGGCCTGCTGCTGCTTGGGGCTCATTGCCCCCCGCCCCAGCTATAATGGACTGTTCCTACTTTGAGACTTTACGCTACCCAGCTTTCTTTTAACACAGTCTTAAACTACCGGTTGTTTCACTGCTAAGCAAGCCAGCACAGCGAAGCCTAACAGCAGAAGCGAATGGTGCAAAGATGCAAGACTAACATTACATGTCCCATGTATTATAGATAGATACATACATACTGTACATACATACATACTTTATTTATCCAGAAGGAAATTTAGGATACTATCCCAAGGAGTGGTAGACAAATTGTGAACAGATGTGTAGACAACACAACTAAATGAAGGTATGCAAAAACTTAAGGCTAACCTTAGCAAAAGAGGGAAGTTAAACTTCTTAAATTTAGTCGATTGATCCACTGACTCGATCTGGCAGATCTTACAGCAAATTTGCCTATGAGAGAGTTCCTATTTTGCTAAACATTTACTGTGAAAATTAAATAAAATGTACACATTTTTAATTTAATTGATTTAATTTTTGGATGTGTATTAAGCTTGACTCACAGTTCACCATGAATAGAGTTTATTAAAGTTATTTAATGCTGTTCTTTCATGTTACTAAACCCACTAAACATGGGATAAAACTATACATGTGAAGTTTCCCAGCAGCCACAGACACAGTAGGTTGCACATGCAGCTGTCAGGCGGCTGGTGCTGTGTGCCGCGGTGTGTCTGCATTACACGGGGAAGCGCTCACATGTTTTATTTAGTAACTGAGGAAATGAAGAGGACCTGTGTGAGACACATCGTTCAGCTTCATTATACCACAGTCCAGAGCAAAGGCAGCGAGTCTCCCTCGTGTTGATTGCTGGCCTTCTCGGGAATACATGGCTCCTCCGAGGGATAAGAGTCTCAGTGACACACTGGGATCCCGAGAACCACGGGATGCATCTGCATTTTTCCCAGTCTTTCGGGAACCCCTCCTTCAGGCGCCATGACCAGCAGCTGACAGCAAATCTATTCCTGGCTCCCATCGGTGACTGACAGTTGTAATTGAATCATTCTCCGGTGGATGTCCCAAACTTTATTGTTTATTCGATTACGCCATTACTCCTTTTTATTACTCACACACTAATTAAGCAGGAAATTGTGCTGTAAAGGGAGGGATTGCCCCTTAAGCCAAATGAACACCATGAGGAGTGGCTTCATTTTTGAGCAGGAAGCTGGGTGCCCCGAGTCCCCCATCCCCCGCGATGTGGATACGTGTAGCTCATTACCGCCAAGTCACTGATATTCACCTCGATGAGCGGCCATACCGCTTGATGTACGTAATGAGCCAGCCGCTGCTGTTTCTCCCCGGTGCTCCTGAAGTTAGGTGTGCCCCCCCCTTCTGAAGCACCCTCTGCACTCTGCAGTAATAACAGTGAACTTTTAGATGGAGCTCGGCGCAGCAATCTGCCTCTCAAGCTCCAAAGCCAGACAAATTGCTTGTAAAAATTTTAGATCAATACAACTCTGAGCATGACCAGGGCTCTGGCGCGTACAGAAATTTCTCCACTGTACTATATAGGGGTTGGGGTGAGGGATGTGATGCATTTAAAATGGAATATATAAATTAAGTCTTTTCTGTCCATCTATCATTCTGTTAACAGCTTGTCCAGCAGAGAGACTGTCCCAAGTGATACAGGGCAGGGGA
>JAODLD010000002.1:5758274-5778512 GCA_026781065.1 Mormyrops boulengeri
CCCCAAGGTGTGAGGCGTTATTCTGTGTAGCTGGAGATGGGGGGGCCTGAGCCATGGCTGGGTCGGCACTGTCAGGTGCACACTGCGAGATCCCCTACCCCAAGGTGTGAGGCGTTATTCTGTGTAGCTGGAGATGGGGGGGCCTGAGCCATGGCTGGGTCGGCACTGTCAGGTACACACTGCGAGACCCCCCTACCCCAAGGTGTGAGGCGTTATTCTGTGTAGCTGGAGATGGGGGGGCCTGAGTCATGGCTGGGTCGGCACTGTCAGGTGCACACTGCGAGACCCCCTACCCCAAGGTGTGAGGCATTATTCTCTGTAGCTGGAGATGGGGAGGGGGGGCTGAGCCATAGCTGTGTCCCCTGTAAGCCGACCTCCCTGACCTAGACGATATGCCAGCAATTGTCCATTATATCAGGTATGTATTTTTGGTCCACAGTAGGCTACAGCTTTGGAGGTGGAGGTTCCATCATAATAATGTAACAGACAGAGGTAGTTTATTCAGATTACACTTATATGATATTGTAAAATCAAGCCTTCCTTTATACTGCCAATGGCGCTTTTCCACTGCCACCAAGAACCGAGCTGTTCCCGAGCCGTATTGGAAACTGGCGGTTTTCCATTGTAAAGTATGCGAGCCGTACCCGAGCCGTACTGCGAACTGGTGCTTTTCCATTGTAAAGTATGCGAGCCGTACCCGAGCTGTACCGCAAACTGGTGCTTTTCCATTGTAAAGTATGCAAGTCGTACCTGAGCCGTACTGCGAACTGGCAGTTTTCCATTGTAAAGTATGGGAGTCGTACCCGAGCCGTACCACAAACTGGCGGTTTTCCATTGTAAAGTATGCGAGCCGTACCCGAGTTGTACCGCAAACTGGTGCTTTTCCATTGTAAAGTATGCAAGTCGTACCCGAGCCGTATCGCAAACTGGCAGTTTTCCGTTGTAAAGTATGCGAGTCGTACCCGAGTCGTACCCGACCCGTACCGCAAACTGCCGGTTTTCCATTATAAAGTATGCGAGTCGTACCTGAGCCGTACTGCAAACTGGTGCTTTTCCATTGTAAAGTATGCGAGCCATACACGAGCTGTACCGCAAACTGGTGCTTTTCCATTGTAAAGTACGCGAGTCATACCCGAGCCGTACCGCAAACTGGCGGTTTTCCATTGTAAAGTATGCGATTCGTACCCGAGCCGTACTGCAAACTGGTGGTTTTCCATTGTAAAGTATGCGAGTCGTACCCGAGTCATATCCAGGAACCAGCGGTTTTCCATTGTAAAGTATGCGAGTCGTACCCGAGCCATATCCAGGAACTGCCGGTTTTCCATTGTAAATTATCTGAGCCGTACACTCGCTGACCGGTAGGGAGATACAGGTGACCTGTGTCGATACGCATGAATTATCTGAAGGAAAAGAGGGTGTATTCTATATATTATTCATTATTAGTAGTACAGAATAGCTGGATGGAATGGATTTGTAATACAAGTGCCTATAGTATAGTGTTAGCTTGTTCTTTCCTTGTGAAGGATAATGTTCGCACTTTATACTATATTGTATATACCCATGGTTTGGAATGTACCCAGTAAAGTACAGGGTAGATGCAGAAACTCACAGCTGGATCAGTGCCATATATTCAGACTTATTTGAATATTACGTATCTGGATTGCGGCAGGAAAAGTGAGAATGTGGCACAAACACAGAGGAGCACCCTGCCACCCCTGCACCCGCAAGGCAGCAAAGTAGGATTACATGCATGTTTGCACGCTGACATGAATCTTTCCAGGTGACTATGCTTCCCACCCACCTAGCAGGAGGAGAAGTTTCCGGAGCCCACAGCATCTCCCAGCAGCCTCAGCGTAACATTAGATGATGGACTTCAACGATTCATGACGCCGCAAACACCTGTATGATCCGGGGCAGTGTGTCGTGGCTCTTTCCCCCGATTAAGGCCGTTTACACTTTATTGTGGCAGTGATCCATAAGTCCACAATGAAGTGCATAAATCAACACCCACTGCACAGCCTGAAGCAATAGGGGTAGCTTTGTTACAGCTTCCTAATTTCACACTGGATTCATGGTGCCTAGTTACACATCTTATCTGGTTAATACCCATTTCCCAGTATCCTGCAGTGTCCAGTACAATGTCACATGGTCACAGGTCACAACACTGAATCCCTTCTGGGAAGGTTTGGCTCAGGCAACAGAAATACATGCTGCTCATTTCCACTCGCCTTCTTGTCGCCATGGCAACCCAAATGTGTTTAATTCACATGGATCTAAGGCTAAAGCAAAAATACTGTTCCATTGTAAATATTTAACTAGCTTATTGTGGTCTCCGACTGATGTCCTGTCCACGCCTGTAACCCCCAGTGACCCCAGGCTGCCCTGTCCACGCCTGTCATCCTCAGTGTCCCCAGGCTGCCCTGTCCACGGCAGTCACCCGCAGCGTCCCCAGGCTGCCCTGTCCACGCCTCTCACCCGCAGCGTCTCCAAGATGTCTTGTCCATGCCTGTCACCTGTAGTGACCCCAGGCTGCCCTGTCCACGCCTGTCACCCGCAGTGACCCCAGGCTGCCCTTTCCATGCCTGTCACCCGCAGCGACCCGAGGCTTTCCTGTCCATGCCTGTCATCCTCACTGTCCCCAGGCTGCCCTGTCCACGCCTGTCACCCGCAGCGTCCCCAGGCTGCCCTGCCCACGCCTGTCACCCGCAGCGACCCGAGACTGTCCTGTCCACGCCTGTCATCCTCAGTGACCCCAGGCTGCCCTGTCCATGCCTGTCACTCGCAGTGTCTCCAAGATGTTCTGTCCACGCCTGTAACCCGCAACATCCCCAGGGTGTCCTGTCCACGCCTGTCACCCGCAGTGACCCCAGGCTGCCCTGTCCACGCCTGTCATCCGCAGCATCCCCAGGCTGCCCTGTCCACATTTGTCACCCACAGCGTCCCCAGGCTGCCCTGTCCACGCCTGTCACCCGCAGTGACCTGAGGCTGTCCTGGCCACGCCTGTCACCCGCAGTGACCCGACGCTGTCCTGTCCACGCCTGTCATCCTCAGTGTCCCGACGCTGTCCTGTCCACGCCTGTCATCCGCAGCGTCCCCAGGCTGCCCTGTCCACATTTGTCACCCGCAGCGTCCCCAGGCTGCCCAGTCCACGCCTGTCACGCACAGCGTCCCCAGGCTGCCCTGTCCATGCCTGTCACTCGCAGCGTCCTCAGGGTGTCCTGTCCATGCCTGTCACCCGCAGCATCCCCAGGCTGCCCTGTCCACATTTGTCACCCGCGGTGAGCCCAAGCTGTCCTGTCCACGTTTGTCACCCATAGTGTCCCCAGGCTGCCCTGTCCACGCCTGTCATCCTCAGCGTGCCCAGGCTGCCCTGTCCACAGTTGTCACCCGCAGCGTCCCCAGGCTGCCCTGTCCACGCCTGTCACGCACAGCATCCCCAGGCTGCCCTGTCCACGCCTGTCACCCGCAGCGTCCTCAAGCTGCCCTGTCCACACCTGTGACCCGCAGTGTCCCCAGGCTGTCCTTTCCACGCCTGTCACCTGCAGCGTCCCCAGGCTGCCCTGTCCACGTTTGTCACCCGCAGTGACTCCCGGCTGTCCTGTCCACGTCTGTCACCCTCAGTGTCCCCAGGCTGTCCTTTCCACACCTGTCCCCTGCAGCATCCCCAGTCTACCCTGTCCACACATGTGATGGTGGCTTCCATTCAGTGCCTGTTACACATCAACTCCTTGATCAATAGCTGCTGTTGCAGACTCCCCCCTTACTAACTAGTTTTTAGGTCAGGTATTTTTAGAACAAGCTGTTTGTGATCCTTGGAAAACAGGATCACTTCTGAAAATAAGATTAAGCAAGTAGGACAAACCAATGAGCCGTCTTTGGATTTGCAAAATCACTACTATTGAATGAATGGAGATGTTTTATCAACAACGAAGTCCATGAAGCTACGTGGCAATGCTTTGACAGCCATACGGTGCCTGTCTGTTATGACTTTGGATCATTAAACCCACCTGGACAATTAATCAGGCACAGCAGGACAGCATTAGCTAGCATCCACTCCAGACTGTACTTAGACACGTCTGTTGATAATACAGACAGCTCACTAAAGTACGACATTTTGCAGTTGAATAACTGCACTGATCAATTTAGTTAATTGATTGCTTAATTAAATTTAACTCTACAGAATCCTAATCTTCATAGTTAACATTATCCTCCTGTTTGGGAAGAAAAGTGCCATTAAATGGATGTGTGTGCTCTGGGAAATTCGAGAGAAACCGCAAAGTGCACAACTCAGCATGGAGGTGCCGGGGTCAGTTGCCCCTGGCAACTGCCGAATTCTCAGAAATGAGTGGCCTCAAGGATGCACACATGCCAGAGGGTCAGCCGGTGATCAGATTCACCTGATGAGCACTTTCACGGTTACTAGCTCTGCACTGATTATTGTTGTAATTAGCTGAGTTGAGTATTAGTTGAATTAGTTGAGTAAAACATGGGGTAGCTTTTATGCAATCTGATTCGTATCTGATATGCTGAGGCACCCAAGACATCAATGTGACAAGAAAACAATAAATACAGGTCAGGATTCAAAGCCGAACCGTAGCTAATCAAAAGTGTTACGGCGATGAGCAAAAGTCAGCGTAAAGTTTTTAAGAGGAAGCTCAGAAGAATCAGAGTAATAATAGTATCACAGGATAGTATTTATTTTGTTAACAACGCTGTATACATCCATGTGATTGTGACATGATACATATTTGACATGAAGTCAGCAATATGTATGTATGACATCTTTTAATTTGTAAGATCTCATTATTATTCGATGTATAAAAATGCAATGGGCAAAAGCCCATGTTGGCCTGCCGTATCTACAATTAAGGTAAGTGACACTGAAGGATCCTTGCATCTCCGGCAAGGTCTGCTGCCTGATTCGTGGGTGCAATCCAATCACTAATGGTGTAAGAATATTCTGTCTCTGTGATAAAGCATAATTATAGCAATTACGAGGGAGACAATGCATTGTGAAGCACGCTGCCAGTCTGCATCTTAATAAGCAACCTTCCCTTTACGGTGCCCACCTACCAGATGATGTTAGGGACTGACAGTCCCTTCTGTCAAAAGCTTTAATGATCTTTAATGTTTCTTTTTAACCCTAATCCTGCCCCGAGTTGGTCACATGGTTTTCTAATCGACATAATTATGGATCGTCAGCCATCATGAATTTGCTTGTGTAATGAACTACATGTTGACAGGGAGCAATACCGGACAGTTCGTGAGAGTGCGTAACGCCGCTGGCGGGAGCTGAGGTGTAAACAGGCTGTGTTTCAGGGCTCATCCCCACTGTCACGTACTGCCCCCTGGGGGGGTCACACGCTCTGACACCCTGTGACGCTCCCTCATCAATCATGCACTTAACAAGCGAAAATCACACGTGCATAATCACCAGGGCTGTGATAATAACATGAGTCGGGGGTAATAAATGCTTTAAAAACAAGGATTTTATGAAGGGTACAAGAATCACGCACCGTTAGAGTGGAAGGACAAAGCATGGCTACATTCTGGAGGGAGCTGAATGTTCCGGAGCCCTCCCCAGATAAGTGTACACGAAACAGCTTGAATGGAATGTTCTCAATCATTGTCATAAAAATCAGATCCTCCCATAAAGGATTAGTGATGCTTCTGACTACATACTTTAAGTACCAGTAAGAGTGAAAAAGCCAGTTTTACGGAGAGGCCTGGTCACAGTCCAGACTGGGAATGAGTCGGAATCCGCGGAAATAAAATCACAGGCATTTCGAGAGCTTCAAGGAGAGCCAAAAAGGCGGCAAAGCATTACGATCTGTAAATCCTAATGCTTTCGCCACTCCATATGTTTAATTTCTAAACAAAGTATCTATTAAAATGTATTTTTTCTTTACTTAGTTAAAATGCATTTTACTGTAAATACGTCCCCTGTCCTGTAATTATTCTTTGTAGCTTATCGTGGCTTGTGCTTCTATACATTATAGCCTAACAGGAAAAGCCCCCCCCCCACAGCAAAATTACATCACTGTCACTGAAAAGCAGGACAAGCAAATTCATCAAAGATACAAAAAATACAGAAATGTTGCTTTTAATGCTTATAATATGCATGCAGTCGACATACTGTGAATATGGTTACTGTCAAAGGACCCGTCCGAATCCTGTAGTCCATGAAAAGAGAAGTCTGTCTTACTGTATACAAACATGACATCATTTCTCTAAATTGGCCAATCTTAAGAATGGCCAGAATTCTTTCACAGAACTAACACTAAATGCCAACATTTCTCAGTGACAGAGCTAAATATAGCTGCATGTGATAATCAATCTGGCCTTGATTTCCGTGCTCATTCCAGCCTGCAGATTGATAATACGCATCAGGATGCCGTCTCTTCCACTCTCCTTCCACTATCTTTGTGTGGCCTCCAGATAAATCGATTGTTGCTTTCCTTTCGCCTCGAGATCTTTCATCCGGACTTATTTTCCCTAACACACACATTCACAGAGGCATTTCATATAGCCTGGCAAATTATTCATGGTTAAGGTAACATTAAAGCCATTAAGTGGATTAATTGCTTGATAGAAATTCTAGCAAGACCCCAGTGAACACGGCATTGAACAGACCAACACTGCATTGTACACTGAACATGGTAAAGTGCGCCTGTATCACTACAGGCCTATACTGCAACAGTGACATAATTGTCTTTTGGTTCACATTTGAAATTTGGGGTGAAACGTACAGTATATGGATATTGCCGAAAATCCCATACAGTGGTAAAGCTACCTGATAATTCAGTTGATGTTGTTTCTTTATGTTTTACTTAGTAACAGCCTTCCAGTCTGGATAATTGACATGGGATTGTCATTGTGAAGTGTATTGAAGGTAGCAAAATCTGTTGTGTTCTACACTCACTGTATCTGTTATTTCATCCATCCATCCATCCATTTATCATAACTGTTAACTTATAGGTGCACACACATAATCACACACTATTGCCGACTGAGAGACACCAATGAGTCTGCATGTGCAGCCCCCCCCCCCCACCCCACAATACGAGTCCACTTTGAGTCAAAATGTTGTGCCCTATTGATTTACTGCACAGAGAGAAAATGAACTGCAGACATGATGGTGGAAAATGCGACAGATCAGCAGTCAGACCCCATATTGGGTAGATTTTATTTTTTATTAGCGGAGAAACATAAACAGCAGGCACATTTCTGCCTAAATCCTTCATAATAAAGGGCTTTAGATAGCGAGACAGCCTCAGTGTCAGCCTGATTATGGTCTCTGCCGCCGATATGGAGAATTTCTTCGGATTACCGACTTCGCTAACTTTGATTTGTATTCATCTGTTAGCGCGTTGCGTGCGCTCTGTTTAGAGGGTCACATGACCGCTTTGTCGGTCGCTGTCGAGGGCATGCAGGCTGAAAAGAGACACTGGAGCGCTGGGCTGAGCTGAGGCGCTGATTTCTGGAAGGCGATGAATATCAGAGCCACTGTTGTGTGTTAATGGGAAGTAGGTAATGAGAGGGAGAATGATGGTCAGCGTGGAGGCGTCGGGGGCTGACGGGTGTATGTCTGTGTGTATTGGGTTTGAAACAATGAACTCTCTCTGGGCGCTTGTCTGCCGAACACAGTGACACTACAGGTAGATATCGCTCGCGGTGTCACTCACATGTGTGACTTTCACCTCAAAACAGAAATATGGGAACATTTTATGGGGAACGTGGCCACATCCTGTCTGGAATTGGCATCTCTTATTGCAGCTGTGCCAAAAGCCCGTCTTTAATTCTGACAGAGTCATTCACAGTCTTGGATACTGAAGGTGATCACTCTTTACTTAAGGCTGCCTGTAGCATAACCTGTGCTTCTGAGCTCCCCAGTACCTGCTATCACCACTTGAGGGCATGAGGGAGAACCAAGGAAGCTCCTCATCTGCGGCCGCGTTTCTTTACTCCGCCGTTTATGCAGAGCAGCTTATTCAGGGGTGGGAACGGCCACATGCATCGCACCTAGTGAAAAACTACGTCACTTGGGGAAATACGATCGCAGTTTTCCTGGAATTAGTCGTGGGTGGTGTTACCCCCATTTAACCCCCTGAAGGTCTGCCTTAAAGGGGCAGTTCACCCCAAAAAAATGCATTTGAAAAATCAACAGCAGTGTCTCTTACCACAAATCATGACCCTGTTACTGAATATAATCTACAGACTTTGTACTAAGCAGTGTAACGTAGGAACTATTTTCTTCTACTGAACTCCACACACTGATCGTATCACTGTGCAGAAAATAGTGTCCCAGCGATTTCTTCTCAGTGATATGATTGGTGGGAGGAGCCCTCCTTCATCAAGTGCATTTACACATTTTTTTAAATCTCCCACTCCATGTGTAGGAAAATATACAGGGGTGGGGTCACATGGATGGGGCCACAGGGGCACTAGCCCCAGCTAAATGCCGATTGGCTACTGGATTGCCCCCTCCCCTGTCACTCACATATTCAAAAAGTATGAATTATGTTCCCTCTTATGTCCCACACCTTAAAAATTCTAGAAACCCCCCTGCCCATGTGCCTTGTTTCCTTCTGCCTGAATATAAAAGTGTGCTACCTAACTCAGATACTTCACTTAATGCTCAGCCCTTTATAAAATAACACCCCATGGTCTCTGAAACTGCCTTATATCCAGTGGGGTAAAGTTATAGATATTCAAGTTATATTCACTGTATAGACAGAGAGCCACACTCTGCTGTATATCTGTTTAAAATGGGTTGTTCAGTCTAGAAGTACCACATTAGTGGTACAGTAGGCCTATATTTCCAGTGGAGGTACACACAAAACGCTTGAGAGATTAAATAACAAAATCTTTTTTTTTCCTCAAGCTGATCAATAAACTAATGAAATCGCCTAGAAATGGGTCCTCAGATATCCAGCTACACCTTTGAGCAACAATCACTTTACACTCCTCACCCAGAACAATATAACGATATAAAAATGATCCTGCGACTGCGGTTACTCCGGCGCATATTTCCAAACACTGGAGCATGGTTAGATCTCGGAAAACGATCATTTCTCTTCCTGCCCCACGTGCAATCTTCTGCGCTCCAGATATTCACCAGCTCCTCGCATGGTTCACTTTCTGGATTGCCGTGAAGCCTTTTCATTTCTGAGACTGAGGCGGCTGCGTCTCTAAAGCAGGTGTGTGAAATTTACGCCTTCTGCAGGAGCATCAAAGGAGCGTTACACACATTAGCCAGGGAGGGTGTTATTTTGGCGCTGGGCGTAGAAGCCAGCAGGCCTGCTGGGGGGACTCATCCCACATTGGCACCTTCAGAAGATTCCGGAGTACTTTGATCGCCCTCGGTGTCGGGGAGACGTAGGATTACCAAGGAGCGACTGACTTTATGGGTGGTGCATTTCAGTCGCTCGGGAGGTGAAGACCTCATCCTTTATGACGGTATAAAAATGACCACGTTCTACAAGGACTGGGCAGAGAGGCAGTGTATCCCAGTGTGGGCTGTTACAGGACAACATGAACACGACGTCAACACAAACACAAAAATGATGAAGTGTCAGCAGACAAAAAGAGTAATGACTGAGAACAAGGAGTGGGACCAAAGCGGGTCCCGGATAACAGGTAAAGAGAGAGCACCTCTATCTACCCGAAAGCACAAACGTCGTCGTGCGGCTCCTCCTGTCACAGCCGCACTCCCGCCTCTTCCCGCTGCCTGACAGTGAGCCGACTGCTGCAGTTATGCGGATAAACTTTGCCTCTTTGGAAAAACTTTGTCATATAGCCATTCATCTCAACAGAAACTGCAGGTGATGGTGAACATTTCTCCTAGACTGTACTAGGACTTCTTAAAAGGTTTCTCCCGGTCAAAAAATTCATCTCCAGGTGTTGCATGTAAACCAGCTTCCTGACATGAGTACGGTGGAGAGGGCAGACGTAGAGCACACCCTCAGAGCGTGCGCTTACAGGTGAGGGCTGCTCTACACTGCCCCCGCAGGCGAGGGCTGCTCTACACTGCCCCCGTAGGCACTGGCAGGGCCTTCGTGACTCACTCGCCTTTTGTTTCCAGGGAGCCGTGTTCTGCTGTGAAGGGTGGAACGCGAGCCGGATGGTTTTTGGAGCTACCCGCGGTGTAGCGGCCCTACCGGTCTGCCTGGTGCCTGAGGGCTGTGGGCAGGTGGCTTCTGCCTCCCTCCCGCCACCAGGGGAACTCTCCACCAAAGCACAGCACCATATTCAGTGCGGGAGGAGAGTGTGACTGAGGTCATGAATCAAAGGCAGCTAATATCACCCTGCCATGGCTCCCTCCCCACCCCGGCTCATAAATGCATTTTTCCCAGCGAGAACTTGAAAAACAAGAAGTTACCATAAACTGCCATAGTTTTTTTATGCAGGAGGAGGAAATGGATACCCCCATTTACTGATTCGAGCGTAACCTATGATGCAACGCATTCCCGTTCAGTCAGGGACGAAGCAGCATTACATCTTTACCAGCATGTATTTAAGCATAAATACTCCTCCTTTAAGACCAAACATTCTCAGCTGGGGATTGTGACACATTTGGATCGTTGTGTTTTTTTTTAACGTGGCGTCTGAAGGTCAGACTCAGTTCTGTCCCTCAAGCTTGACAGAATATAAGTGTCATTTATGAAATAAAATCAATAGGCTTCATTCCCTCTGGCTACACAGAGTACTCCACGACTCAAAGGTTGCCAAAGGGCATTTGCGCAGATGTAGCCTGCATTTAATGAAAGTGACAAAAGACTTTTATGTGTGTTTATTTATTCACTTACTTTTTGACATTTAATCTGGTCTATTTTTCTTAAATGCTGAAGATACGTACCTGATGGTACAATGAATACAGTCTAGCAGTCACTTTACAAATAAAAACTCATAGGGTGTCAGCAGGTTTGCAGCAGAGCTATAAAATCATGTGTTTTTTGGGGGGGGGGGGGGATATTGTATGAAGTCATCTTGAAGCTTCCCATTCCTTCAGCGACGGTGCAGTTGAATGTCGTTCTGGTTGGCACGAGGTCGGCCTTCAAAGAGCCACAAAATAAGGCAGTAAGTAGACAGTACGTATCTGCTACTGAAACAGGCCATAATGAGCTGCAGGTTTCACTGAAAACGGATGGACCTCCACCTATCTCTATACACCCACCCATTTATCCATCTCTAACAACATCTGGGCATAGTGATGCAAGACTTAGCCTAACCCTAACCCTAACCCTAACCATAGCTATAACCATAACCATAACTATAACCATAACCAGGCAGTCATAAAATATACAAGTCAATGAGTCATATTATTGTACAGATGGCACTGAGTCATTTTTGCCGTCTCGTGTTGCTGTGGGGGCTCGCTGCCCATGGCACTCACCCCTGTAAGCAGTGCAGATGAAAGTGAAAGTCTCATGTGACCTCACTAATAGCTTCCCGGAAGGAGCCATTTGCGGCGCCGTGGGGGTGTGGCTGACTGCTCTTCCTGAAATCTCGCCCGACAGAACACTTTACCTCGGCGCTGATGTACCCATATTTATTTTCGGTTTGGAGGCAAAACCTTTCATGGTTCATTTCCATCTTATTCTATGAAAACTATTCAGTGTAAAACATACATCAGAGACACAAAAACAGAAAAACATACAGAGAAGTCAGAGAAAATACATCAGTAGCAAAATGTATTGAATGTAGACAAATCTAAGTTAATAAAAATATCTTTTTGGTTTTTTATCCAAAGGTTAATAGATAGTTCCTGCTTGTGGAAGATGCACTTTCAGTAATATGTAACTATTCTGCATTCATTTTATGGGGAATTATTATAGATAACTATGCCTAATCTCTGTCATCCACCCACCTTGCGCACTGCTGATCCGCTGGCCGTCCATAATGCAGATGCAGCGAGCGGGAACGCGGCACAGCGGCACAGGAATGGCGGATGGGTGGATGTAGTCGATTTGATGAAGGATATTTTTGACTCCACACTAATCACACCCTGTTCACATGACACTTGACAGCCAATGAAGGCCTCTCTTCTGTCCCCTTGTCTCTTATGCCCCCACATGAAGCCCCTTAAGGGCTCTTCGAACATCACATGGCCTGTTTGAAAAGAGTTGCATAAGAGCGCTGCTGCACACCTCAACTCGAGCGCACCGAGATCACTTCTGGCCAAATGAGTGGGAATGAATTATCGCTATTTGGCTGTTGAAATCTTTTCCTGCCGTTGTCACTGTGTTTGTGTGAGTGTAGACACCGAGTTTTAGACAGAGCCCAGTATTCTGATAGGGCCGCTGTCACCCTGTAGCAGCCACATGGAGACCCTAACAGCTCTGCGATAATCACCATGTAGTCTCCCCTTCACTCCCGTGTCAAACTGTGGCCCAACTGCGCTGACATCACGCAAAGTGAGCAGCATTGAAGGCCATTCGACCGCAGCCCACAGCAGCAAAACCTCCTGGGCTCGATTGGAGACGCCGATTCAGAGAGTTAATTGTTTGCTTTCCGAACTAAGCGAAAGCAACGCTTCATGAATAGACAGAAGAATCAACAATGCCCTTTGTTTAATATGGGGATACCGACTAGTAGCTGTATCTTGCAGTTAATTAAAGGGTCACCTACAGTAATAGAAACATTGGATGGAGAGGACAAGTGATCTTTTTCTTATAAATGTAGATTTCACATTGATTTCATTTAGCAGACGCTTATGACCAAAGCGACGTACAAGTGAGGCGAAAAACACAACACAAACATTCGCCTAGGCAAGAGTGCGATAGGCTGAGCTTCCAGTGAATCCCCAGCTACGAGAGTGAGCAGCCAAAGCCACACGACCAAAGCCAAGACCTGATAGGACTACTATACAAATTAGCAGAAAGTGCAACATTAACGGCATTCAGGGCAGCATGGAGCGGGACCAGGTTAACAGAGGTATTCCTGCAACAGATGGGTACAGGCATTTCTTGAAGGTGGAGAGGGAGTCTGATGACCGGATGTGGTTTGGCAGCTCATTCCACCATCAGGGAGCCACGGACGAGGGGCATAAACATGCAGGGAGAGCAGGTTCATTCGCTGTGAAACCTGGCCCTCAGGTAGCCTGCAACAAATAAACAAACAGGCAAGCAGGTGGACCTCGTATACAGTACAGTGCTAGTATACAGATACGCAGTCAGACGTATTCTCTGCAGAGCTCTGTGTACTTACAGATACGCAGTCAGACGTATTCTCTGCAGAGCTCTGTACCACAAAGTGCAAGGTTAGGCTTTGGTTTTAGCTGGAAATTCAATTGTCAGCTTAGGTAACGTAATTGAAGGGACATAAATTTAGTTAGTATTGATATTTATATGTTTATTACTGAACTGCAAGGAGCATATTTCTCAGCATGAAGAGATGATCAAAATTCAGGCAGTGAAGGAACATGTGCTCCAGGTACAGTATATGACGACCTTCTATAAGCACAAGATGTTGCTTTGAGAAATTAGTTTTTGTGGCTGTTTATGTACATGGGAAATAAATAACTGCACACATGCGACGCCGAAATGGTGGGAATGCAAATGTGAGCTGAACGCCACCCCAGGCCAACTGAGGCTTTGCCCAGACTTTGCTGTTAAGAGACCTGACACATTCCTGCATGACACAGCCACAGAATTCACCGGAAGAATAACTGCGATTATTCTGGGAATTCGTCACGTATGCAAAGCATATTCCATGTATTTCCAGGTCTAATCTTAGCCATAAGCTAAGGTAAAAAGTCTAATATAGAATTATCTTAGAATTATAGAATCAGCTTGTGTTTCCGTTAGTTATCGTCTGGGCCTTGCCACTGAGGTGGAAGTGACTTTATACTGTAATGAAGGAAGAGGCACGCTCTCTCTAGCTGTGCGGCACCCCATGTTATCGCTGTAACTGCTTCTCAGAAAAGGAAAATGACAACATTAGGAATGCAGATAGCAGCGTGTATAAAAAATGAATTTGTTTTCCAGTGAGTTTCCGAAGTGAAAGTATTTCATCATCAGTTTGATGCAGACTGAAGCGAATGTGCCCAATATGTGTTCAGAAATGGCAATTTTCCCATCATGCATGTTGAATCTAATATGAGTGTGACGCTTTTAGGAAATGAGAGGGGCTCTCATCACAGAAGGGATGTTCCTCTGTGATGTTACATTTGGACTGTGAGCTCAGGTGTCAGAAAATGTGTAAAACAGACTGGAAAACAGGACCTAGCGTAGATGAAATATCTCCTGAGCAAATCTCACGTCCTGTCGGAGTCTCTGGAATCGACCTGGCTGTCTTTATTTATCCGAGATAAGCAAAATCAGCCTGTGGGAAATTTGGAGATGGACCACAGCTTTGCTGAGGGGCCCCTTTACAGGGCAGAAAATATGAATTGTGGACAAATGCAGCTCACAGCTTGGGGCCAAAGCTCAGCACAAATAGGGTCTGACTTGAGCTACTGTCAAAACAAAAAGCAAATCACACTCATACACACTCATATATATAAAATCACACCCATATATATAAACGCAGGAAGGGAGCCAGGAGCAGGTGGAACAGCCAACATGAATCTTGACAGCCAGTCGATTGGCCCCCCCACGGAGGGCCTGCTTGAGTGATGGTTTTTTTTCGCTGTTGATTATAAACCACAGCCAGGCAGAGGGCTACTAAAACACAGACCTCCTTACTGTTAGAAAAAGAAGGCGGGAGATTACTTCAGATGTCAGGTTTACACCGATAAAGCCACCAATGCAGTGGTGGGAAGTTCTGTAGAGACATGCAGCCCAAGTGTGTTGGCGTCTCCAAACGGTCAGTAGCGTGTGCCTGACGTGTGCGTGCAGGGGCGGCCCGCCACCCGCCTCGGGGCTTCTCCTGACCCATGTTTCCATGGACAGGCTCCAGGCTCACTGGAACACTGGGAAATTAGTTGTGCAATATGGAAGTTAAGGGTAATGTTAATTATGAAGATAAGTAGTGTTTTAATTATGTATATGTCTGCAAATTTCCCTACATAACTACCTGATTGACAATTTCCCTGCTAAATGCAATGAACTGCAGTCACACGGTGCCCTGAATCCTTATTGTAGCGTATGAATGAGCCGTCCTCAAAGCCAGCAGCTGCATTAATTGGTTTCTGCACTATAACTCTCCCAGGGCACAGAATAACTCATGCACTGGAGGTGAATTATCCGGATTACATGTTCTGCTGGCAGAATGGCAGCTCGTGAGGAAGTCTTGCATCCAGATCACACAAAACAAAGGCAGCTGTGATGTGTGCTAACAGAGAAGGGTGCTGCTGTCGTCCTCAGTCACCCCCAACCTCTCGCTTTCTACAAATGACACTATCATTTCAGTTTCAACCTGGCAGGCTACATCTACTAACATGCCGGTTCCTGTTTGGTTCTGAGCCCGTGTCACTCGTGTTGTGCCGATGACTGGGTTATGAGCCAGTCTGCTACCAATATGCCTTCTCCATGACCACAGTCTTCTTAACAAAATAACTGGTAACAAAATAAATGTGAAATGACCTCTTACCAGCTTTGTTGTCAAAATGAGCTGTTTTGAATTTTTAAATAGTATTTTTAAGTCCAGCTGTGTTCGTTTATACATCGACTGCACCTCAGAGAGCATCTGCCGATCCGGGTTCAACAGTTTATCAGTTGGCGTAGTCCGGGATCGATCACATCACCTTGAGTCACACGGGCCGAGAGCCCAAATGTCCAGAATGTCAGGAGGGCTGATGTCACACTGCCGTGATCTCTTCAGGTGCGGTGTGGGTGCTGATGAGAGCATCATCCAGGAAAGAGATGATCCAGGGAGCAGGTACCAGCTCACAAAGCGGCAGGATTTCTGACAGTGCCATGCACTGGTCAAAATGCAGGCATACGCCGCCTGAAATATCGTAGTTCCTGGGCCACTGTCTGTGTCATTGTCCAGATAGGAATGTAACTCAATTTCATCTCATCCAGATTAACTCCTGCTGCCTTATTGGATACTTTGAAAGCAAAATGAAAGTATCTTTGATAGTTAAGCTATTTAGCAATAGGTCAGTAACCTCAAAAACATTCCTTGGAAACAAATTGATTAGAATAATCAGCACTAAGCACAGCGACCTTGCTAACGTTGTTAATTTGACCAGGCCAGACCGTAATTTACCACATCAACTGGGAACTGAAATACTGAAATGTCACAATCATCCAGAACTTGATACCATTTCAGACCTGACTTACTGTTGCGTGGGAAAAGAGTCCGTGAAGCATACAAAGCTGGAAGGAAACCTTCACTGCGTGTGGAAATAGCCGTGATCTCCCGCCCACAGCAGCAATCACATGAAGGCATTTTAATGAAAAAAACAATGTAAATTATTCATTCTTAAACTTTAGGCCTCGCGTCCACCGCAGGCAGCTGTGTGCTGTGGGGCTGAGCTGCTTTTAGCTTGCAGGACACTCCTCCCACACGCGCTCAGCAGGGCCTGCTAGCTCCCTGTGACTCGCTGCAGAGCAGCATCCCGACAGCTCTGCGTTCAGGGAACACCCACCCACACACACCCATAGAAATACACTGCACATAAGGTTACCTGAATCACCTGAGGCCAGTCAGCTCGCCAGCTCAAATAAGCATCGTTTACAAATACGCGACTTGACCGGACTGGTATCGCTGGCTTTGCGGAGCAGTGTTACTGGGCACGTGTTTAAACCATCCCCTTATAGAATTCCAGGGAAATATTAACATTTCCCTCGTGGTTAGAAAAAGTCATTCTGCATCCAAAATTCCGTGTGCTCTTTCTTGGAACACTTTGAGATGGTGAGTATCTAAAACAAGGCTGACGAGATGAACCGCTTCCCAGCATGTGCCTGCCAGCCATAGTTGCCTTGGAATATTGAGATATTCCCCCATTTGTAGATGTGCAGAGTGAAGCTCTCAGCTGAAGACATTAGCGTCTGTCAGGGAAGAACAAGCAAAGGCGACCGACCTGTAATGATGAAAATTTGGTTGTGATTATGACAAGTTGTCTGTGCGTACATTACGTTGTTTTCCATCATATGAAAAATGAAACAAATGGTCTATACTGCATTTACCTGGGTCGATTTTTATATGAGGAGAGCAGTAATGTAACTTTCACCATTTCTATCATATTACCATTTGAGGTAGGCTTCTGTTCAATGATGAATATCATTTGTGCGGTATGCCTTTCACAGAGTGAGTCAGAATGTAACTTTGTTTAAATAACATAATTCAGTGTTGTGTCATTCTGAAAACACAGGTAAGCATTTTTGATGGAATGCCACGTATGTGACGTGTCCTTCATGTGATTTACGTAACCGTAAATCAGACAGCGCTGGTCAACCCATTGCTCGGTGCAATTTTAAACTTGAGCACTACTTACTCTGCGCAAGATTTACCTCTGTGCTGAATAGTAGTCTCCGTATAGTTCTGTATTGTGTGTAGCGAGTAGTATTTTGTCCTGTTTTGCACATGGAGCCAGGAGAAACTCAATTTCGTTCTACTATGCATTCTCGAAATGTCTGGTCCAAATGACAATAAAGTTTACTTTGACAATATAGGCAGCCGCCTAGGGCGCCATCTTCTGAGAGGGTGCCAATCTAGCCAGGCAATTTCACTTCACCCGTGTGTGCCGGGAGGTGCTGGCCACAGAGGTAGGTAGTCCAGGTCCAGAGAGGAAAAATCCAGACCAAGATTTTGTTTCAACCAATCAGATGAGTACTCTGTAACTGTGAGTCTTTATATTCAATTTCTTGGTTGAAACAAAATCTCGGTCTGGACTTCGACTCTCTGGACCTGAGCTCCCCCTCTGGCTGGCAGTGAAGCCTGCCTTGGTACCACATGGGCCCCGACCAGCACTGAATCATCATCATGATTCTTTAGCGCAGAGACTCCCAATAGCAGCTGTGCCTGCCAGAGTTATGCGGTCACCCTCCCTCATGCTACAGTCACATGTGGCACAAGGAGCCCAGTTTGACTGCCAAATCTTTATTAACAGGATTCATTAATTCATACAATGTATTTGGCCACAGTCATGTTTTTCTAAAACTATGCTTTTATTCCCCTTTAATGATATGCCTCGAAATAATGGCCCGGAGTAAAAATAGTTGACAGATTATTAAATATTTCATATTTATGACATAAACCAAACCCACACAGGGTCCTGGACTCAGCTGAGCACAGCTCTGATCAGACACAGGGTCCAGGACTCAGTTGAGCACAGCTCTGATCAGACACAGGGTGCACCATAGACCATGGTGGGATTTGGAGGTGGAAAACCTTGGCTAAATCTGCACAAAAGACAAGCTCTGAATTCACTATTAAAACCCAGGGCTGTGAAAAGCTGTTTACTGACTGCAGGAACTGGAAAAAAAACTCACACAATCGTATGTTTTTCTGTCCCTGTCTACGTGTAAGTGGCCCAGGTTTTTGCAATCTGACGTGGCTCTATGTGCAGGGGTTCGTTAGCGGCCACGATGCCGTGCTGTCGGATACCACACTGTCTCCCTCAGTGTCTCCCAGCCTCCCCAGGTCCGGTTAATCCAGTCTGGGAGTCAGCACGCCAAGGGCCTTTTCTCTCAGCACACGGCTGGTTCCTGAGTGGGCAGCGAGCCCACAGCATGCCGGGCTTCTGTTTTCCATCGCTGGCCTTGCTAGCAGCCGAGGATTCGCTGACGAGGGATAATGAGGAGCTCCCGGCTCCCGGCCGCTCGTCCGCCCAACGCTACCGCCATGCTGCTGGCGGCTTCGCGAGTCCGGGGTGAGACACAGACGATAAAAGGTGAAGTACATAATAACAGCCACCTCTCCCCCTAACTTACCACCCCCCTCTCCCGATTCTCCTCCACCTCACAGGCCGTGTCAGCAACTCCACTGTACGCTGCAAAATACGAAATTAGCCAGAGTCGCTTTTCCCCGGATGTTTCCATGCCGTAACACCTTTTGTTAAAATCCTCAATATGGAGCTCGCTGCATTTTTCCGAAAAGGTTATTACGTTGAGTTACACTCATGTCAGTCCATTGCAGGCCAGCGCCCAGAGCACGCTGGTAAATGACGCTTGCTGACATTTGCCCTTTGCTGCTTTAAATGCGTTTGCCTTCCTACCCGAGACCATATTCCGCTATTTGAAGGCTGTAGGAAAACATGCTTCTTTACACAACAGTCTTACTTAGAACCCATCAGGATGAAAGGTCATAATATGGAAAACAATACTTCTGAAAGCACTGGCTGTCCATCAATGACGCACATTCCTCAATTAATCAAATATTTAAAAGCTATGAAATATGGGGATCAAAGCAGCAACCAGAAAGGTCTGTGAGCCGCCGTGCAGTGATGTGGCGGTGAGTGTTATGTACACTGATTTGGTGAGCCTAGGGGTGTAGACAGAGGCGGAGTCACAAGGGACACTGGCCCTAACTGAAAGCTGATTCGCCCAGAGTGCCCCCTCCTAATAGCTCCAGAACATATCAAACCCAATGATTAGGTTGGCCCTGCTGCATGCATTATGGACCCTCTTCTGCTCTTGTCTTGGACATTGCTCTAGTCAGACAGAGGGGGCGTGTCTGTATCAGAGGATCGGGGCTAAATGTGGTCAGGTTGGCACTGTCTGAGGTCACAAAGACACAGTCGCATCATCTGGGCATACTCGCAAGGATGATGACAGCTTATGGGCACATTGAGGCCCTTGTGTGACTGCGCAAAGGTGGGGTTCTGAAGGAGATGTTACGTTCAGGGCTGGTGGTGACAATCTTGCTCATGGGAGTTTTACTTACACAAAAATGTTTTGAGGGCAAAACGAAAAATGATTGGTTCAGAGAGATAACCAATCAGATCTTGGTCAGATGTCAGACCAACCAATCATATGTCTTGGTCCTGCCTCCAGTAGTTGCTTGGACCCACCTCCTCTACAATCTAATTGGTTATCTCCCATGAGCAACTATCTTCAGATATCTGAAATCACAGGTTTAGCTTGGTTATATGTTCGGTACTAAAGGCCATAATTTCATTAACAGTTTTATGTCCCAGGCAGAGAGGGGCATCCCCGCCTTGTGTCCTGTGACGGACTGGCATCCCGTCAGGGGCATCCCCGCCTTGTGCCCTGTGACGGACTGGCATCCCGTCCGGGGCATCCCCGCCTTGTGCCCTGTGACGGACTGGCATCCCGTCCGGGGCATCCCCGCCTTGTGCCCTGTGACGGACTGACATCCCGTCCGGGGCATCCCCGCCTTGTGCCC
>JAODLD010000002.1:5797229-5812645 GCA_026781065.1 Mormyrops boulengeri
AGGGTGGGGGCGGGGGGGTTGCCATACAATAATTCTTCTTGTGCTGCTCTCAGGCCTTTAAAGGGGGGGGCTTCCCACTGTCCTGCATGCTGCACTGTCCAGGTCACCCAGTGCCGCATGCTGCATTAAAAAAAGATGATGGAGGGGACTCACCGCGCCCCGGAGAGAGGGCGAAGCTGCACAGAAGTGTCTGATGATGATGATAAATACAACTCTCCATTCAAACGCTTGTCTAATACAGGAGCGGCCCATCACAAGGGACACAATCATGGGGATGGGATACCAGCCCATCACAGGGGACACAATGCGGGGGACACGATGCCAGCCCATCACAGCTGACACAATGCGGGGGACAGGATACCAGCTCATCACAGGGGACACAATGCGGGGGAAACGATGCCAGCCAATCACAGCTGACACAATGTGGGGGACAGGTTACCAGCCCATCACAGGGGATACAATGCGGAGGACAGGGTACCAACCCATCACAAGGGACACAATGCGGGGGATGAGATATCAGCCCATCACAGGGGCTACAATGCGGAGGACGGGGTACCAACCCATCACAGGGGACACAATGAGGGGGATGGGATACCAGCCCATCACAGGGGATACAATGCGGAGGACGGGGTACCAACCCATCACAGGGGACACAATGAGGGGGATGGGATACCAACCCATCACAGGGGACACAATGCGGGGGACACGATACCAGCCCATCACAGGGGACACAATGAGGGAGACGGGATACCAACCCATCACAGGGGACACAATGCGGGGGACAGGATACCAGCCCATCACAGGGGACACAATGCGGGGGACACGATACCAGCCCATCACAGGGGACATGATCAGGCGGATGGCATACCAGCCCATCACAGGGGATACAATGCGGAGACCGGGGTACCAACCCATCACAGGGGACACAATGAGGGGGATGGGATACCAGCCCATCACAGGGAACAAAATGAGCAGGGTTGGATACCAGCCCATCACAAGGGACACAATCATGGGGATGGAATACCAGCCCATCACAGGGGACACAATGAGGGGGATGGGATACCAGCCCATCACAGGGGACACAATGCGGGGGATGGGATACCAGCTCATCACAGGGGACACAATGAGGAGGGTGGGATACCAGCCCATCACAGGGGACACAATGCGGGGGACATGATACCAGCCAATCCAGGGGACACAATGAGGGGGACGGGATACCAGCCCATCATAGGGGACACAATGAGGGGGACAGGGTACCAACCCATCACAAGGGACACAATGCAGGGGATGAGATATCAGCCCATCATAGGGGACACAATGCGGGGGATGGGATACCAGCCCATCACAGGGCACGCAATAAGGGGGATGGGATACCAGCCCATCACAGGGGACACAATGTGGGGACACGATACCAGCCCATCACAGGGGACACAATGAGGGGGATGAGATACCAGCCCATCACAGGGGACACACACACATTACAGGTAATTTAGACACAGGTCAGCCACTTATTTGTACAATAAAAACTTTATTTTCAATATATATATATACATATATATATGTATAACTAGATGTACATTTTCCAAATGTCCATAGTTAAATTAATTTGTACCTAGGTAGTAGTCTGTATGAGGAACAGGGTACAGCTGTACAGAAACAGTAGCAGACACAATCCACACATTGTGCTTTGTTCATACATAATGTCACTAGAACATACTAATAATCCGCAGCATTTATTATATCGACATTAGGCATGCGTACAACAACGTGCCAGACGTTTCATAAATTTAACATTAAACGACACAACATCCTTGTCTTCAGGTTCAGTCTCCCAGTCGGTGTCTCTCCTTTTATAGGCTGTCCTGTGGTCATTGGCTGTCTTATAACTCACGCGGAGCGTGTGAGACAGAGGCCAAGAGCATAGCTCACAGCTATGCTTCAGACTCTCAGTGGCGGAGGGAAAACAAAGCTTTGGGAAGTTAATTTATTCATTTTTTGGTAAAAATAATGCAAAGAGGATAATGCCCGGTCTATGAAATAAGCACGGTTTAGCAGACCCTGTAAAGTGCCTTGGGGTAAACGCCAATCATGGGGGGCTGCACTATGTCCCCCTCCTTGCAGTTACACACCCTCATTGTACATCCCCTTTCATTAGTGTGTATCAGCCCCTGTACAAAATGAGGTGAGGCTGATCTGGACTCTGCAATGTCAAATGACTCTAATTTAATCCTTTTTCATTCATACTCATATTTTATCTGTGTTCACATTATGTATTTCATATACACTATTTACATAGAGGATTTCTATGTATTTTCATTTAAGTATTATTCACAGATAAATACAACACTAGAATTCTTATGGAAAAAGTCATTGTGAGACAAGTCAACATTCAGTTTTAATGCACAGAAAACCAAATAATTCAAATGGACACTTTTTCTTCTATATAAAAAATAAATATAACTTTGCAGCAGTAACATGGTGAAAAAATTGTATATACATGACATAAACCGGATAAGAATCACATTATTTCCACACACTGAGGGACTTGTTCTCGTTTTTGATCTAATTTCTTTGGGAAAATATCACTTTATTCCAAATTTAATTGAATTTGAACTAAAACATTTCTTTTTGAAACAACTATATTATTCAAGGATGTACTTAAAGGAACTTTACCCTCTATATCAAGTATTTTTAAATGCTGGATCTCATAACTCTGTTTAGTAGTACTGACTACATACTACAGTTAGCTTGAGTTAGCGGCTAACAGCGCTGCTTCATGGTCACACTGGCAGAAGCCATCTTCTGGGCCAGCTAATCTAGCTTACATTCTACTCATGTTCCTCCTAATACAATTGGGTATCATCTGCCAAAGTAGTTAAAAAGCTAGCAGTACTTCCCCTATAAACACCACCCCCCAGCCGGCCAAGGCCAGCTGCCTCTCACGCTCATCACGCACTTCAGCATCAGGGTATCCTCAGCTACACATGTGTCTAAACAAACATACAAACAAACAGACGAAAGTAATGTCCATTCAGGTCACTATGACCTCAGTGCAGAACAGGAGACTGGCGACCTTTGACCCGGAAGGAAACCGGCACTCTAGTGATTCTCCATTGTTACGCTTCTGCAGCTCCCAGGCTCCCTTGCACTGACACTAGGCAGCCCCGGAGTCTTACTGAGGCTCTTTCCAGAAAGGCGATTTTCCATTAATTAGCAATCCTGTTTGCTGATCTGCAGCATTCCACATACTTGACCCTTACGCTTTCCAAATGGGCAATATGTACCTACGAGGCCTAACTCAGTGTACTGCCCTTGGACGTATACATTGTACGACACCCCTTCTGCCCTGACAGATTCTGCATTCGTTCACAGAGCCGCTGACAGCCAAACCAGCCGCTCATACAAAGAGGACGTTCTAATGTACCTGAATAAGTCTGTAGTACTGATAGGATCTGTGGACTGTTTTGTGAGGGACAGTGTCTGCCTGAGAGGTGACAGCTCACACCCACTCTGCCACATACATCCAGGCGACGGCAAAGAAGCGTGTATTCATCTATAGCTTAATCTCCATCATTCTGCAAAAGAGTGGATACAAACAAGGTATCGATTTCACACAAGCAGCAGGTATTTTCAGACTGCGGGTTTGGGACATGACAAAATATTTATGAGGGTTACACATTTATCTTGGAACCTTCCCACCTATTTTTCATCGCTATTGACATGCAGCCAAGGGAAGAGGGCCAGATTTAGGAGATCCCCATCAATACCTGGAAGCTGGCAGTGGGAAGGGGCAGATAGACTGTGTAATCTCCGTGTAAATTCACCCGCAAGCTGAGTCCCACCACCACACGCGTACTTTATGAACGTTCATAAAGCAGAAGGCTAAGGATCGCTTTCATGTGGGACAGTACACCCTGTGAATGTCAGGGATTATTTTAAAGGTGAAAAGGAAACATTTAGCCGAGTGTGGCCATTATCCACAGTGTTATCCACAGAGGATAGGCTGGATGCAGCACGTATGTACATTGCGCTGGACATATGCCCCTCTGGATATACCTTCCACTGGACATATGCCCCTCTGGATATACCTTCCACTGGACATTTGCCCCTCTGGATGTACCCTCCATTGGACATACGTCCTTCTAGTTGTACCATCCACTGGAGGTACGCCCCTCTGGATGTACCCTCCCCTGGACGTATGCCTCCCTGTATGTACCCTCCACTGGACGTATGCCCCCCCCGTATGTATCCTCCACTAGACATATGCCCCTTTGGATGCACCCTCCACTGGACGTACGCCCCTCTGGATGTTCTCTCCACTGGACGTACGCCCCTCAGAATGTACCCTCCACTGGACGCGCATTCCTGTGGATGTACCCCCCACTGGATGTACGCCCCTCTGGATGTACCCTCCACTGGATGTACCCTCCACTGGACATATTCCCCTCTGGATGTACCCTCCATTGGGCATACGGCCCACTGGATGTACCCTCCAGTGGATGTACGCCCCTCGCCTCCTCACAAGTGGTATTTGCGCAGCAGCTCTGACTGCCACATGTACTTCCTCTCAGGGAAGCGTTCGGGGATCTTGATCTTGCGGAAGTCCTGGATGCACTTCTCAAGCTCCTCCTCCACAGTCATCTTCTCCTTGGGAGGCTTCTTCTTGCCACCAGCACCTCCTCCGCTGGTGTCACGGGAGCCGGCAGTCAGCGTGCGCAGCAGGTCGCTCTTCCTACGTACCTCAGGCTGCTGCAGGATCTGCACAGGCCCCTTCTTAGCGGGTCGGTCCAGGGTCTGTATGTTGCACTGGCGGCTGACTGGCCCGCAGATGACGGTGCCCTGGGGCGAGCTTGCCTCCGACTGGCTCTCTGAGCTGGAGGTGGTCAGATCGTGTCCGGAGGTGCCGCTCTCGCCCTCGCGATCGCCCTTGTGGGTCTTGCAGCAGCAGTCGCAGTGTGGAGACGACCACCTTGACGACCCACCTGGAAAAGATAAGCCAGCGATCAGAGGGGCCGGGGCCAGGAAAACAAGCCAGCTGTGTGAAGTAGCACTTCACTCTGATCCATGAAGCTATAGTACAACTTCACTATATAGAGAAACCAGCCCAAAGAATGGTGGGGGCCCAGCATGTCTGATAATGTGAAGGATGGGAAGCCCTCACTGATAACTTAATCTAGGTGGGGTTCTGATCAATAACAAAATTAAATACTCTAAGATTTTTACACTAGTAACCATGGCTCCTGGCTAGCTGCCACCCTGCTGTTAGCTACGTCCCTGCTACTGTTAGTTACCAGCCTGCTAGGTACGTCCCTGTCTGCTAGGTACGTCCCTGCCTGCTAGGTACGTCCCTGCTGTGGGCAGGATCCCTCCAGCATAAACTAAATTCCATGTGTCATTATGAGAGGCCAGAATTTGCATACAGGGCTGTTAGCGAAAGGTTGACTGAGGCCGTGCTTAAACTGCAAAGCCAAAGAAGATTGTGACCACAATCAATTATGTTGCCATTTTTAAGTGCTTGCAGTGTGCTTACAAATGATCCTTAAGGAGGGATTACAGTCACACTACATGGGGGCTTGATTTCTGACTAAAAGTGACAGGAATAAAAACAAAATTATCTACACACCCACACATGCAGAGAGCAGCGTTGAATCACAGACATCTTTCTCCCCTCGTAGATAATTGTGTGGGTGTGGCAAACATGTTTATTTACTAACGGTTCTGTCATGCAGCTAGGGGGCACCATAAGACGCCAGACTGCCTAGTCGCACATTTTCCATGCCCACTTATCCATGGCAGGGTCATGGTGGTCTTCAGGAAGCACAGGGTACAGGCAGGGGGCACCCTGGCGAGGAGGACACCCCATCACAGCAGGAGTGAAAGCCAGTGACAAGGTTGTTTAATAATGGGCTTACAAGCAGAAGTTACCACAGCCAGATCCATTTAACCTTTTTGGCCAAAGTTGCAGTTCAGGAAACATGGGGTTTCATTTCAAATAAGTGTAAACTGTAAGATGCAAGGCGCATACTGTATGCTTACTGTGTGGCGTTTTTCAGTAAACTACCAAATCCTGTATAGCGTGTCCTTACTGAAGATATATTAAACTGCATTTCAAAAAGATACATTAAATTGTATTTTTAAAAAAGGCTGCAATATTTGAACATAAAACCACAAGAGTAACATTCATATTCTCACCATTGAAGGGATTATTTCACATAGACAGTATAAGCCAGGTAAAGTCCGCTTCGGGCCGGCTTTGGCTCTCTCTCATATATGGACAGATTTCAAGCAGAAGCCTGTTCAGCAGGCTCAGAAACACAAGACAGAGGTGGGCAGTTCAGGTCAAGAAAGTAAAAATCCAGACCAAGGTTTTATTTCAACCAACCACTTAGTACTCTGTGACTGCGACTCTTTACGCTCTACTGGTGGGTTGAAACAAAATCTTGGTCTGGATTTTTACTTCCTGGACCTGAACTTTCTACCACTGCTGTGTCGTCTTGCTGACAAACAGAAAAGAGAGAGTTTATGGTCCCCTGCTGTCTCCTGAGCTGCAGATACTGCACAGTGCTCAGCAATGGTGCTAAACGCAGCCTGAAAGCTGCCGCTCTGCCCGGCATCCTGCAGGCTGTCTGCCTTTTAAGGGATGTCGTTCTCCTTGGAGAAATACGGGCCCACAATGTGTCCATTTAACGACTGGAAACTGACTTTGCAATCAATTTTTCGAGGAAGCTAAAATGTAGAAGAAAGAAAATTCATTTCTGACAAAATGTGCTTTTTATGTACTTTGGAGAGATCCTCTATGGTTACTGTGGCTGCGTGAGAAATGAATGTGTGCCAGGGGTGTTTTTGCAGAAAGCATACGAGGGACGTTAGGGTCACGCTGTGCATGGCTGGCTGGCGTAAGGAGTCTGGGCTATGCGTGTTTACACATTACGTTCTGCACTTACTGTAGGATCACTGCCATTCCCACAGCTACTGGTCCAATAAGCAGAAGTTCCTGGTAGTATGGATACTATTCTATATTACATGAAATATTTAGTAATTGCTTAAAATTGTTATTTCCAGTTACTTGTACCACCAGAGGGGCAGTGCAGTGGTCAGCACTGTTGCCTCACGCCTCTGGGACGAGGGTTTGAGTGTCAGGGCTCCATGTGTGTGGAGTTTGCATGTTCTTCCCGTGTCGTCATGTGGTTTCCCCCCCAGAATCCCAAAACATGCTGAGGCTAATTGGAGTTACCCAACTGCCCATAGGTGTGCATGTGTTGAATGGTGTGTGAGTGTGAATGGTGTGTGAGTGTGAATGGTGTGTGAGTGTGCCTTGTGTTGGGTTGGTGCCCCATCCTGGGTTGTTCCCGGCCCTGTGATGGGTTGGTGCCCCATCCGAGTTTGTTCCCAGCCCTGTGATGGGTTGGTGCCCCATCCTGGGTTGTTCCCTGCCCTGTGATGGGTTGGTGCCCCATCCGGGTTTGTTCCTTGCCCTGTGATGGGTTAGTGCCCCATCCGGGTCTGTTCCCCGCCCTGTGATGGGTTAGTGCCCCATCCTGGGTTGTTCCCTGCTCTGGACCCCCTGCGACCCTGAAAATAGGACAAGTGGTTACAGAAAAGGGACGGATGGATGAATGGATATGCCACCAGAATCATGTCGCTAATTAAAAGGCACGCAGGCTTCAGCTTTACCTCCACAGCGGCGCGGTGCCCTTGGCAGGCAGACAGAGGAGCCCCCCCACCTCCCTCCCCCCAACAGAAAGGCTGCAGACTTTATTAGCCGCTTTTTATTATCTGCATTATAATCAGAGTAATTAGATGTGCCACACCATGATGCCCATAATATTGTTTTATTCTTCCTAATTACCCTAAGTGGAGTCGTCTGCTCCTTACAGGCAGTCATCGTCGCTCACGCTGCAAGGCTGCCATTCCTGCTAAGGCTCTTAGCCAGTGTTTCTGCATTCGTCTTCCATTTTCAGTAGCACTAGCTTTCACCCGCTATGCTGCCCTTCAGCACAGCACAGCATTAGGTAGCCAGTACTGGTTAGTTAGCGCAATTAGCACAGTTAGCAGTGTAATGCAGTCTCAGATGGTTTCACGCAGAGTGTTTTAGAGCAGCCACCCCGCAATATGGAGGGACACCTGACAGTTTGGATACCGGAACCAGCCCGCAGCACGTCTAATGCATACAGACGACTGGCTAATCACCTCAGGCACCCCCGGCCAGCACAGGGCCCAGCTGTTACCTGGCACGGGGGCTGGGACTGCGGCCCTGTCTTATTGCGCCGCGGCGGACCCCGCATTCATTTGTGTCATGCCGCGTATAAAAGGTCTCCTGATCGATGGGCGGACTCCCCCTAATTGGTGTTTTGAAAAATGGACCCTGACTCGGTCATATTGCTAAATCTTTCGGCAGCCAATTTCCTCGTCTAAATAAAATAGCCAGGGTATGCCATAGTCATGGTGACAAATGGCAGGGGGGGGGTATGGTCGAGTAGAAAATATGTCCAGAGGATCAGAGGGAACCTATGATGCAAGTACTTCAGCAACTTCTCCTTATTCTAGCCAGAACTGTGGGAGATAATGACTCCGTGGGCTCCGTTTATCTGTGGCTTTGTGATGGAAGGTCCTGACAGGAGAGGAGCTATCTGGGAGCACGATACATAATTAATGAGGCTAAAGTAAAGTGCAGGGCCTGAAAATGACACTTGCAAACAGTTTGAATGGAGGCATGCGGAAGGGAACCCTGCTGATTGCAGTTAGGTGCTGATTAGGGGGACAGGATGTGGTGTGATGAATGTAAAGACCCGAAAAGGCCTCTGAGATCTCACTGCATTGGGAGCGAATATGTGACAGTTACAAAGTGCATTCATATCTGTATACCTACCAAAGTGTGTGTATGTGTGCAAAAACAGATAGCTTAAATATTTACATGTTGAACATGACGTGATTTCCTCATTTCACAGCAGCGCTTTACTCATTTCACAGCAGCGTTAATTTTAAAAACGATAAACTGGACTCTGATAGTGGGCAACAAACACCAAACTGAAAAAAAAAACACGTTAGTCAAATGGGTTAAGGGCTACTTTGGTGGAGTCCCACCAGGCTACCCAAGCCAGCTATGATCATTACACTGTCCCTTGTTAGCCAGAACATATCACAGAACTGCAGCTTTTCTGCCTGGGAGATACGTGTCTTGCCTGGCACCTTTTTATGCCTGACAGGCACTGTGAGGGCACCACTACCCACTTATTCCTGACAGGCACTGTGAGGGCACCACTACCCACTTATTCCTGACAGGCACTGTGAGGGCACCATTTCCCACTTATTCCTGACAGGCACTGTGAGGGCACCACTTCCCACTCAGACAACAGGGTAATATGGGACCTGTGAAATGTGTTTGTAGCTCTGACAGTGGTAACATCACCCCTGCCTGCACACAAGCCCCAGTGAGATGAGGGCAGTACCACACAAACTACAGCACTTCATAAACAGAGCTGAGAAAATGAATCCCTCTTATAATCCTTTCATCAACATTAAATACGAAGCCATGATATGTAATGAAAGTTTAACCTAAACCTTTGTGCAGTGGGATAATATAACTTCAACCTTCCATCTGCACAGAGTACATGGCTTTAATCTAATGCTGTTGCTTGGTTTCTAAAGTCAAGGCTGTTTTTCATACCAAATCTGCAGGAAACCAGTTTAGATCTTTCATCTTTCAACATCAAATTGCTTTATCCATAAATTCATTCTGATCCCTATTGCTTAAAATAATAAATCCTCTAGCCGGTGATTGTAATAAATGCAGTATTTCACCCTTCCTGGGATACATGTCTAATATAATCTCTCCCACATCTATTCCATTACATGTTTAATGCAGAAAGTCTAGGAAAGGGAACAACATGATTAGTCTGTTTCCATATTAATGGCATCTTTTTGAGAATACCCTAAGGATCGCAGAATAATGTATCACAAACCACTTTGGGGAATGCTCCCCCTGTCAGTAGCACATGAGGGCGATACCCCCACCGACAGTATAATCTGATAAGAGACGTCTGCAGGCCCTCCTGGACATGTGGCCAGTGATACTGACAATACTGAATACATAATTCACATTCCAGCCAGCTTGTCAGCTTACATTTCATAAAGTCGAAAAACCAACAGCCACGGATCACTGAAGCAACATCAAGAATCGCTGCTCAGACTCACTTGGATCCATCCATTCATCCTACAGCTGCTCATGCAGGACAGCATTATGGGAGGCCGTAAGGGGGGGGCACTCTGGACAGGCTTGTGGGAGGCTGGGGTCTATGCCGGGCCGCAGAGGCTGCAAGATGGGGGACACCCTGGACAGGGATATGAAGACAACCCTGGTCAAAAAATAAATAAATTTCACATCCACACAGCAGGTGGGGTAAGAGAGTCCCTTTGCCAGCCCTGGGTGCCCCCCCATCATACAGCATTCATGCACCATAACCATGGGGCTCAGCTTGAAGGAGTCTCTCTCTACGCACTCCCAAGGCAGGGGCTGAACGGGGAGACCGTAATCTGTAATATATATCCCAACCGGCCCCACCTCCGCCTGGCCTCATTGGTGTGATCTCATACATCTGCTCCCTATCTGCTTCCTGGTCTCTCCCACCCCAGCTCAAAGGTCAATGCTGTGACAGATCAATGCAGAGGCAGCGAATCGTGTCCTGAACGGCGGCCCTCACTAATCCAGACAGCATGCTAACGGATTTAGCGGCAAAAACGTTACCTAAAAAAACGATAAGAGCAAATCCCCCCCTCCTGTTATCATCCCTGTCATAACTTCCTGACATATCAAGGCTGTCTCTGTCAGAATAGCAAGCGTGTTTTGAGATAACGATTGTCAGCAGTTAAGTTTGTTATTCCGTGTTTCTGGGTCACGGCAGTTTGAAACGCATCATGGTTACCTTCTCCTGAGTCACCATAGCAACCCTTCAAGCGAAGTTGACTTCCCAATATGGCCACCGGGCCTCGTAACCTTCTGCCATTACTGGTTCCATTAAAGCCTTGTGGGTTAATGCATTGCAGTTATTTCCCCTAATTACTGCCATTGTGCCTGGAAAATTTAACAAATTATTATTAATTTTAGGGCAGAATTTCATGTAATCGTTGGCATGAAATATTGCTCGTGTCATGGGCTATTTGTTTATAACGAAATCATTATTTTGTAATATATAAAATCACACAAATTTTGCAGCTATTCAAATAACGGATAGGCCTTTGGAAACAGGGAGGGTGTGTGGACTGATATGTCAGCTAGGAAATATAAAGGAATATATGTGAAATGTGGAACAAAGTAATGAGTTGTGCACCGTAGCTTCGGAAATCTCGAGATGAAAATCATGTCAGCCTGGAATTCCCCATCATGCGCGAGGTGTCGCTCTCTGGGAGCTGCTTCAGGACCACCCTTAGGGGGTTTCTGGTTGAAACTTTCCTTCCCATCTCCACAGCACTCCTCCAGGCTGGGCCCCCGGGACTGTCGCCTAGGAGCAGCGCCGCCCTGGTGGACTGTGTTGCTAGCCTGCCCTTTTGTTTTTGCTGGGTCTGGTGCTGTGGAGAAACACCATGTTCTGGTTCCCACGGTGCGTTTGTGTGTTTGCGGACTCAGTCCACTCTACGCCGTGGGTTGTTTTGGTGTTTCACAGTGTGTGTCGGAGGCTTGGGAGGGTGGGGCGTTCTCTGTTTATGTCATTATGCCTCAATCTCACTGCGCGTATTAAAGCTGAAATCAAGCTCTGCCTGTCAGCCAAGGGTCACCAAGAGCCCCTTCAAGGGGCATTAAAGCCCTCTGAGTCCGCAGACCGGCCCCCTGCCTAGGGATGGGAATCGTTAAGAAATTATTGATGTCAGTGTCATCATCAATTCTTCTTATCGATCCGGTTCTTTATCGATTCCCTCGTCAATTCATAATCACTGTAAAATAATCAAATATTAATTTATCACTGATAATAATTTTGTGGACAGGTAATTAGACCTGGTTAGCTACATATTTATTTTAAAAAACAGTCCTATGCAGTTTTCAGCACCAAAAGCAGCTGTTTTATTAGCTGTAGTGTGATATGAACAATAAATTAAAAATATTTCGGTACCTCTTTACAATAAGGCTACCCTTATAAAGGGGTTATGAATGCTTTATAAGCAGGTTATAAATTAGGTTGTAACACTTCGTAAATCATTAATAGACAATTATAAACAAGTTATATCACAGTTCTTTTCATTAATGAGCTACTACCATTTATAAGTGGCAAAGGGGAGCCTCATTGTAAAGTGGTACCAATATTTCTTATAACACTGTATTAACAAGCACACAGGCACATCACCACGAAACCAGGCATCTTCTTAACACTTGAACATGTTAAACTTACTTAAACTTACTAATGAAAGCATTTCACTACCAGTACCTACCGAAAAGCTTTTTACTCTACTGTGGTGAAAGGATGTAAACCTTTGACCACGAACTTTGTCACAGCCCGGTGGCACTCGTTCACCCTCCCCTCATTACATTTTGCCGCCTGGAAAGTTAGCGTGAACGGGTTTCGTTTTTCCAGGCATGACGTGATTGCTGCCTCAGAGGAGTTATCGCTGCCACCCTGCATGTCATCTTCTAAAATGGATGAAACAAATGTATACATAATTCTTTTATGTTTCAGAAAATGTGCCTTTAGGTTAAGGCACTGTAAACTTACCCGCGACTATGGCGACCACGGAGCTTGCACTCGGCCGAGTGGCGAACACATGGCAATCTTTAAATGTAATGCCGTGTTGACAGCTTAAATGCTTAAGCATATTACAGTACTAGTGTTACCACCCTTAGAGGTGACAATGGCTTTGCACACTGCACAATGGTCGTCCTTCTTTGTAAAATGCAGCCATGCCCTGGACTGCTTCCTGCGCTCCAACATGTGGACTCCAAGTCACGGCATGTGACGTAATTCCGCGCGACACGAAAAGTACGGATGAATTGTTAGAGGAATCGGAGGTGTACGATTCCGGCTCTTCGCTACAAAAAGAACTCGATTCCCACTCCTACACCAGCCAGCGTTGTGGCTTCTGGGACCGGGCAGGAACATGCCATGTGCATTTTCCAGTGGTCCTGGAGCAGTTTTCCGAGGTACACAGTGTAACCCTTGGTAATGCCCCCTTTCTATCAGGGAAGCCCCAAGACCCTCCCCACCTCAGTGTTAAGATCTCATCACCAATGGATGCCTGTCTAGGGACAGAGGTGTATGTGGAGGCTTTGCCCATAAATGAATGAGCGGACTGCCAAGAAAACTAGGGAACTGGCAAAAAGCCCAGTACTAGTGGATCCACAAGTCCCACAGGTAGTGGACACATCCCCATCCTCCCAGCGAAGGATCTTTTCTGCTGCTTGTGCTGCTATGTCCACAAAGAAATGCTGAGAAGTGTTAGGTGTTTGCATCGCAAGCCAAACAGAGGTCCATGCCGCCAAACATGGGTCTATTCTACCAAACCTGGGTCTGCGCCACAAAACCTGGGTCCATGTGGCCAAACGTGGGTCTGTGCCGCCAACGTCGGTCCGTGCCAGCAAACCTGGGTCCATGCAGCCAAACCTGGGTCCGTGCCACCAAACCTGGGTCCATGCAGCCAAACATGGGTCTGGGCCGCCAAATGGCTCTGACGCTGGGCCGCCGGTTTGCCCATGCTAAAGGTCCGTGCCTCACAGGTGCCTCTGACGACAGAGCGCCGGTCTGCCCATGCTAAAGGCCTGTGCCTCATAGGTGCCTCTGACGACAGAGCGCCGGTCTGCCTGTGCTAAAGACCAGTGCCTTACAGGCGGCTCTGACGCTGGAGTGCCAGTCTGCCTGTGCTAAAGGCCTGCGCCTTACAGGCGGCTCTGACGCCGAAGCGCCAGTCTGCCTGTGCTAAAGGCCTGCGCCTCACAGGCGGCTCTGATGCCGGAGCGCCGGTCTGCTTGTGCTAAGGGCCCGTGCCTCATGGACAGTTCTCACAACGGAGCTCCGCTTGAGAGCAATTTCTCCAAAGAGCCTTCCATAGAGATTGCTGCTCTGAAGAATGTCCCATCGCTTCACCTCCACCCCCTTATCCACTGTCCTACAGGCCAGCATGCTGACAGCGAATGGCATAGGCTAATAAAAGGCAAATAAAGCTTACAAATTAGCACAATGTCCAGTGGCCAGGAGCATGATTTTGGCCAGAAGTTTCATGTGGCGATTGATGGTGGCCTTACCCCAGAATCTCGCTGTCTTTGAGGACAAAGGCCCCGCAGAGATACGCATCTACCAGCAATTAAAACTTGTGTGTAAGTAATTAAAGCCCATATGAGGCCCTATATCTGAGTGCCAGTGTTCAAGCAGGCCTGCCTGGGCAAAGGCAGAACGTGACGCATGAATTTTAAACAGTCAGGAGACGTTCTTCAGCCCAGAACACTCCGGAAGGTTCCGGGCAGAGCTGCGTTGGCACAGTTTGGTCGTCACAGCTGCCTGTAGTTAATGGGGTCCTTCCCTTTGAGGAATGGCGAACTGGCAGCAAGGTTCAATCTAGCTGACATGTTCAGATGGAGTCAGGAGAAGAGAGCGCTGGGGAATAGGTCCCCGGAGGGCGCTCTAGGACAGGAAGCTGCTTTAAAAGGGACTCTGAGCAGAGCATCCTGCCATTGTGCCGTCATCACTGTACGCCGCGAACACGCCTCCATTTCTAAGTGAATTCCAAGGAGCCTTTAAATCAATGACACTATTCCCAGGGGCCTCATTACCGCACAAAGCGATGCATGGGCTGGAGACTGGGAAGGTGCTTTGAATTTGGGGACACATGCAGCAGCAGAGCAGGCACCCCCCCCCAACAAATATCAAAGCAGGACACGAAACCACCTCATAATTAACCAGCTACTTCATCCAATCACAGCATTCCTGTGTCTCTGCTGAAAGATCTCTGTCTGAGGCAATGAAACAGATTGGCCCTCAAATTCAAGGAGATGCTTTCGATTTACCAGTCGATCTACGTTCCCACCCTCACCTATGGTCATGGGCTTTGGATAGTGACTAAAAGAATGAGATACAAGCGGCAGAAATGAGTTTCCTTCATAGGGTGTCTGGGCTCAGCCTTAGGGATGGAGAGTGAGGAGTCTGGACATTCAGGCGGGGCTCAAAATAGAGCTGCTGCTCCTCTGCATTAAAAGGTCAGTTGAGGTGGTTTGGGCATCTATCTAGGATGCCTCCTGGGGGGGTGTTTCAGGAATGTCCAATCGGGAGGAGGCCCCGGGGCAGACCCAGGACATGCTAGAGAGATTTTATCTCTGGGCTGGCCTGGGAACGACTTGGTACCCCCCCCCCCCCCCCCCCCCGGGGGGGGGGGGGGGGGGGGGGGGTGGGGGGGGGGGGGGGGACCGCGGGGGCCCGGGGGCCCCAACCCCAAAAAGACGA
>JAODLD010000002.1:5812745-5823413 GCA_026781065.1 Mormyrops boulengeri
GGGCGCGCGCCCCCCCCCCCCCCCCCCCCCCCCCCCCCCCCCCCGCGCCCCGCCCCGCCCCCCCCCCCCCCCCGCCCAGCAGCCCCCACCCCGTTGAATGAGACGCTAACCTTCAGCGCTGCTACAGAGGTCCTCATTAGCGCAACCGCCCTTCGGACAAGAGGGTCGTCTGTCGACTGCGGGCTCTTCGGCAACATCGCCGTTCCCTGACCTTTCACACCCCCACCCCCCCCATCATCCACCCTCCCCCAGCCCCACACCCGACATCCGCAATCAAAACAATAGACAGAACCGCCTTGCCACCATTTCAAAGGCAGCGAAGGATGGGACTCGCCTGGGTTGGGTTTCGACAACTTAAAGCCCACGCCACCCAACAAAAACAAAGCTGATACACTGGGCGGGGTTGATAAATCCAGTATTGGAGCGGTGCAAAGATCATGGGGTGGGGGGGGTTGTCCAGGGGCGGAAAAGGTGCTGAAAGTGGATGGGGGAAAAAAAAAGTACAGAAAACGTTTTTATACAGCGATGAAAACAAGCATTAACGAGGGTAGCCTAGGAGAAAATAAACCATTGATTTAGCAAGCTGCAGTTCTCCATTACAAGAACCAGATCAATAGATGCAGCCAATCCTTAGCGTAGGTTTACTGCACAGCCTGCATGTCTGGGGAAGGAATATTGTTTGCCTTGTAATTATCTCCACCCCCCCCCCCCATCGCCCAATGCACCCACCCAGCCTATAAACCTCTATAACAAGCCTCGAACGGAATCCCTTGTCTAACCGGGAGGTTTGGGATAAACCGGAGCAGTTGCTGTGACAAAAGGTTCAACTCCGGCCACGAGAAACAATCGGTCTAAATCGGGATCACTGAGGGATCACCCGGAACCTACCCACAATCCCCGGTGGGGCCTGGGGATGGCTTGATGGAGCAGTGAGTTCCAGAGACCCATACAAAGGTCACAGCTGGCCCTCCCCCCTCTAAGAAAGGACTTCACACCTAACACTGGGCAATAATCTGCTAGCAGACAAAATAAAAGTAAAAAAAAACTAAAAAGAAGAATTTAATTCATCGGGAAGAAAATACGGAATAAATTTCCATATCTTGCTCGTGGTCGTATGGCACGACAACAAGCGATTTATGTGCCACTGAAACGAACAATCGCATGTAGTGTGACAGTTAAAAGCATGAAGAACAACTAAATGTGACGACCTACCTCTCGCAGCGGAAAAAATTAAAACAGATAAATGAAAACACAGATTTGCCCTATTTGTAACCTTCCGGTGCAGAAACTTGCAGGAAGTAAATGAAAATCAGCTCCAGGGGGGTGCTGTAATCACACCTGCGACACGTTTAGGCCATGGAACTCTGGTATGAAACGGTCATTAGGCCTCTCGAGCGGACGTCGCGCACGGATCTCTGCAGAGACCAAATAAGCCGGCTTCAGGAAATGAAGCAGTTCCTGTCGGGGGAAGAGGGAGAGGCAACAGGAGGGGGCACCAGCAGAGCAGCGAGGCTTGGAGATGGGTGTTCAAAGCGGATTTTAATAAGCCCAACCCCAGCGGAAAAAAAAGGCAACTGACACATTTCCTACAAGCCGGCTGTGCATCATGACGGCCACTCGCCCGCATCAGGTTAGACACAGACTGCGTACTCACTACTAATGATTTAGAGACATGATCATTTTGAACCTTAAGGGATTTTTTCCACAGCAAAACATGCAGTCAGTTCCCAAGCCAGATGTGGAAGCTCTGCTTAATATCAAAGCTTCTGTGGACTTAGAGTTTATCCCCGGGGGGGGCGGGGTACCCATTGGTTACCCCCCCCCCCCCCGGGGAGGCTGGTGGAGGTGGCTGGTGAGAGGGAGGTCTGGGCATCCCTGCGGCCCCTGTGACCCTACCCCAAATAAGCGGCAGAAAATGGATGGATGGATGGATGGGCTCCCATCCAATCAAAGTTTGTGCTACGTTCAGAAGTTATTGAGATTTCAGAAGGTTTTGGGTTTCTGTGTGAGCAAGAAATATGTGCTGAGTCTAACCCTGACCCCCAAAGCTCCTTCTCAGTACTTTTGTTGAAAAACCGTCATCCGTTCAGCTCTTTGTTGACCACGGCTAATCCAGTGTAAGACATGGTACCCCGTGGTTAGGAAGTCAGGTCACTGCAGGTTAACTACACACCCAAAGACACAAGAACACACATTCACTCAGAGAGGCAACGGGCAGGCATCAATTCGTCAATTTATCTGACAGTCACTAGCACGTCTTTAGTGAGAGGAAGCCTATCCAGGGAGAACCCAACCAAAGACAGGAGAAGCGAGCTCTCTCGGTACATTCCCCAGAGCCCCAGCAAACAGAATTAGCAACGTTTGCGCTTCTGAAATCTAACCACTTTATGGCAAATATTATAATGACAGCAGGGTGGCTGCAGGGGGCAGCGTGTCGGCCAGGGCCTGCAACAGCCCACTTCAGGCTAGAAGAAAAGTTGTTCTCGCCTGCCCGAACACATCCAGGCCGTCCAGTGAAAAATGGCCCCCTATCTGTCTGGAAGTCACGATTCATTCAGCTAATTGACAGAAAGCTGAGTAGACAGTCCTTAGTGCTTGTGGGAACAGTCAGTCTATTTATAAATATCTAGGCTTGCCTTCCTTCCACCTCCCTGCTCTGCACAGCCAACCTGCACTCTACACTATAGAAATACGACTCTTAGAGCCATCGACCAATCAACCGCTGTGCTTCCCTTGGGGACAGAGGGGACCCCTGTGGATAGAAACATATCGCTGGCCCTGCTCCTTGAACAATCTGCTTTACACTGAGCTTCTTCACTGTCTTTTCGCTCTTCTGAGAAAGAACAAAACAAAGAGAGAGAGAAAGGAGAATATGACTGAAGAGATCCATCCATAACATGTCACTCTGAAAAGCTCTTATAGAGTTAAGGGGAAAATATGCCTTCTTTTTTGACGACTAAAAGTAATGTTGCCCTTGCAGGTGATTTATGTAACATCCTTGGATCTTCTTCACTTTCCCGCCACATGAGGACTGAGGCGTTTTTCCTCCGGCGACCCTGACCAGGAAAAGAAGCTGGAAGATGGATGACAATTATAATAACACTTTGAAACTTATCCAGGATGGCAGCACCCAGTCACCCCCTCGTGTGGCCACTATATATACTTTGGTATTTTTGAAGACTTCCTGGAGTCTGCAACCTTGTGCCCTCCACTTGATCCACTGCCTTCAGGAAACATGTTCATTTTTTTCTCTGAAGGACTGAGCACCAAAAGATTAAACAGGGTGTTCAGTTTCTGTGTTTATCACGATCCAATCGGCTCAGCAGCCGATTCCTCCCTCGATCATTCATCATCTGGTGAAGAACATGAAACCATGAGCTTCTGAAGCTTCTCCTTCTGCTGCCTCCACAACTCTATCATCTTACCAACGTGTGGACAGGGAGCCAGCTGGGCCCACCCTCCAAAATGTCTGGTGGGGAGCTGAACTGGGAGCGCTGCTTGTCCGTCTGCCACCCGCCCAGATTCCAAACTCTAAGCATTACCGCTAACCCCAGCCCATACCCATAACTGGTAACCTTTGCCCCCTAACCATAATCACTTATCCTAATCCCCAACACCTAACTCTAATCCCTAACCATTAAACATTAATCTCTAACCTTACGCCCTATCCCCTAACCGTAAACCCTATCCCCTAATCCTAACCCTAACCCTAACCTTAAGCCCTATCCCCTAACCTTAAACCCTATCCCCTAATCCTAACCCTAACCCTAACCTTAAGCCCTATCCCCTAACCCTAATCCTAACCAATAAACTGAGCTTCAGCTCCCCTCTGCTTGTGGGCTCTTTCCAGCCACTGAGGTGCACCAATAGGAGAGAAGTCAAGTCAGGGCCCCTAAATCAATACCGCTTCAGTTATCCCGCTATCTAGTTTATAGTCTGGATGTGTGCAAAGGTAGACCAACCTTCTCATCACCAAAATGCACTGGAAAAACAGAGGCCGGCTCTCCCATTTTCTATGCAGCGTATTACACAACATACACTTCTTCCTAAAAGGTAAAACGGTGACACCAGGTGCGTATGTCACTGGAAAGCTTAGCAGAGACATAAGGACCACACAAAATATCATGCAGATGTCAGCAGATTATGAAAATACTCTCAGCAATCCAGATCATGTGCCAGTTGAAGCCAAATTCAGATCTTTCATCAAAAGAAGGAAGGATTTTTATCAAAAAAACATTTCTAAGTACACCAAAATAACATAACCCGGGTGGATAAGGTCATCAGTAAATAAAAATTCTTTAAATGACCAAAAAATAGTCACATTTGAGACTTGGTGGGGACCCTGCTGTGGGGCTCGCAGTTGTGCTACCTTTCATGGGGGGGTGGGGGGGGGTTGGCTTGGGAACGCCTGCATATCCCTCAGAAGAATTGGGAGTGTGTGTGACCTTGGAAGGACTCTGTCCAGACCAGCTGAACATGTCAGGAGAAGCACTCAGAAGATGGCTGTGTTCTCTCAGCGCACCAAACCTTGGTTATGTCCGCACGTAAACGTCTTGTTGCAATAGACGGTTATTTAGTCAAAACCCAAAATAGCCTCGGTATAAAATCTTTTGGAACGTCTCCTGAACTTATCGAGGTCAGTGTAGAAGCTCTGAATAGCCGCTGTCAATGTTACGCTGAGTGCTGAAGCGGGTCAGCTGACTAACTGAATGACGTGAGTAAGTAAGATTTCATTCTTAGCTTTGAGGCTACCGGTTCACACTCTGCTTGTTGAATGGATGAAATGAGAGCAGCTGCCTGCTTCTCCTTCCCTGCCTTTAGTCTGCCTCTTGTCTGTGTGTACCAGCGTATCTGGGTTAAAAGCACTTCAGCTTGGTCAATTCACAGCTCTGCTCATCGGCAGTGCCTCCTGCTGGCAGCCGCAGGGCTTGCGTTGGGCTGCGGGAGCGCTGTGCAGGTCTGCCAGACAGTGCATCGCTCAGTGCCGGGAAACCTGCTGGTGTCCACAAAAGCCTTACGGTTTATGGTCCTGGGGTCATCAGCTGCATGCTAACAGCGATGTTATGCAGCCTTGTTCATAAGCAGCTCCTCTCTTTCCCAGTCTTTGGCTTCAGCTGAACTTGTAATTCATAGATTCTGTCCACGGTCTTGTTGCAATAGACGGTTATTTAGTGAATTATACAACAATTTATAAATACTTAAAAATGACTGAATGATTGACAGCTCTAATTAAGCTGAATATTGAGCTGTGCTATTGATTGTGACTGTTTGTTTGGTTGGATAAATATAAGCCATACCATTCTTCTAAAATGGCCTGAAGTTTATAATCAATTATAATCAAACCTCATTTATTATATGAGTGCAGCAAAAAACAGCCTGGATCAGGGGTTTGAGGGCATTTGATAACCCGTGAGAGGTGCTGTGATATTGGCAGCGCCATTAACAGACAAAAACTACGCAGACAAACTCAATTCATGTCCGGTGTAACTGTAAAGTTTGGTAAGATGCAAACTTTACCCAGTCAAGCAATGATGAACAAGATTTCTCTTCATAAGCATTAGAAACCACTGTTATCTTAAAAAAACCAACAAATAAATTCGCTTTCTGAATAGATAAATATACAGCATTTTGTCTGTGTTCCAGGCTCAGGATAAGAGATTGGAAAAAAAGGATGATGTTTAAAACATGACATGAACAGTTTTAACAGCTATTAAAGTTGATTAAATTATTGCTTAAATTATTGCTTAAATTATTGCTTAAATTATTGCTTGTCAGAAGGTGTGACGTATGCGGCGAGTCTGCTGCTCAGGAGCCTGGCACACAGGATCTGTCACCCTGCAAACAAAATGGAAGGCTGCCCCCGAAAGCTTTCACCGCTAATCCTCTTATGCGGGGGTGGCAGGCCCCTGGACACTGACCTCCCATGTCCTCCGTGCTGAAATCCAGCGTCATCACACCATTTTTCCACCTAATATTAGCATGTAAAGTCTAATTACTCGGTGCAATACCGCTGTAAAAAGGCCAGTCCTGGGCTCCCCTATTAATCAGCCCAGACTACAGTCATCACCGCGCCAGCGTACAGTGTGCCTGCTCTGAGCCAGACTCTGTGTCGTCCCCACGCCGCCTGGGACTTCATTAGGGGCGTGTGACGCTTCGTCGAGGAACACTCTGCTCGGGGCTCAGTCTGGCTGCTCCCACTCGCTCTTTCTCATGTCAGCGTTTGTACTTTCGCTTCAGTTGACTGTTTGTTTGCTTGCTATTTTGTGTTTTAGTACCGTGTCCTGATTTTCTCCAGCATACCTCCTTCCAGAACCTTCCGTCCAGTCAGGGACCCCAAAAACTGGCCGTTACCCATTTCCTGCCTCCAACAGACTCAGGGACAGAAAGCCCAGCAGAGTAGGAGGAACGGTCCCGTTTTAAGACAATAAAACCAGTTTCAGCCAAGTCAGAAGGCTCTTTGTGACATGCTGCTGTTCCTGTCCTCACTAATGCCACCATTTTCACTGGCCAACATCATCACTGTCATTCCGCATCATGCAGCGCCGTCCCTCTCTGTTGTTCAGGTTCAGTCATGTGACTCACAGTATATTTCCAGGTGTTGCTACTTCAGTGATCTTGGAGATTGCAAGTGTTGCCTGAGGGGGGGCACCGCAGTCTCTGTAGCCTGTCAATAGCACCAGTGTCTCGGAGAAGAAAAGAAATCAACTCAGGTCTGAGTAAGTGAGGCCTCAGGGTTACACAGGCGACTGAGAAAAATCTAATATCGTTCAGCGGAACAATGGAAAAGGGCCATTTAAAAGCAAATCTGACATTGTTTTGTAAATGACTGAATATTGGCTGGCTGAGGGCCCGAGTTTGTTTGGTGCACAAACACAGGTTTGACATGCAGGCTGTCAGGAGACAGATCAGTCAGGTCTCGTCATTTACTTATATCTTCAGATTTCGCACATTTTTAATCAAAAGACTTCAGGAAAGCGGTTCCTTCTCACAGCCTCTGACCAGCCGAGGCGTTTGGCTGTGGAGACTGTAAAGCCGGGGGGGGGGGGTCCTCTGACGGATGCTTTTAGCTCCCTCATGCCATCATTCTTCTTACTGTAGCCCTGTTGAATAATTGAGTGAGGGGTGTGGCCTCCCAAGGATGTGAGTAGCGCCTACTCATTCATTATTAAACCTCCCCGATTCTGGCTCACATTCTCTGAGTGGCGTCTGCCGTCAAGGACGATGACACCCTGCAAAGCTGTCAGATTGGACCGATCTGCGGCTTGTTGGCAAGGCCCTTCCGTGTGACTTCAGCAGGACAGTCCGGTTTGAAATGAGCCCGTCGGCAGATCATCGCTTCACGGCCGCATTCGTGCTTCGGTAATGACAAGGCGCTTTCACCCCCCGCCTCCGTCCAGCTGTCACCCCCTGAAATGTAAGGGTCGTGTGCCAACATCCTTTGAAATGCTGATTCTACTGAGATGATGCCAGACATCTCTCAACAATCAAATACTGGCAAGTAAGAAAGTAAGAAATATGCATAAATACAGATTATCCTGCAGTACTCTGACTTTGGAATAAAGCACACCTAAGATTTTTCCACAGTAGGCTGCACATGTTAATAAACAGTATAACTGTATGACCCTGACTGGGATAAGGGGTTAGATGATGGATGTACAGGTGGATGCTAGTTTGGCTGTGACTCCTGCTTATCCACGTTTTGTAACAGTAATGGACAGACATGTCATTGCTCAAGGTTTTGGTTTTAATGCTTAATACTCAGGACAATAGAACTGATTAATAATCTCTTCACCACGATCAAACTGCTTTGTAACAAAGTCTGTTTAAACTGTGGATTAAATGCGATGGTTGTTGACTGCGCACAGCAATTGCTCTTGTTGCAGTCGCGTGAACGCAGCTGTACGTACATATATTAGCCTCGTGGCTGTGATTTCTCAGCACAGAGTGTAGTCCTTCTCTGTAATCTTCGAATTGTGGGAATTATTTACTCTGCCCTGCTTATCGGGATGCATTCCTTACGGTAAATACTGTTACAATTCTCTATTCAAATCCTTTTCTGTTCTATTTTAAGCCGCCCTGTCAGCTGACCTGAATATAAAATCCAAACTTATTATTTTTTGTCTTAACAGGCATAAATTTGCATAAAGTTTCCTAATGAGTTCCGAAACAATGAAGAACATTCTGGGAAAAGTAGCAGCTGAGAAATGAACCACACTTATTATACTTACATCGCTTAAATGCATTGTGGGTAATTTAATGAGATTTAATGAGTGCTGACCTAAATTAATCAGGGTAATTGCTTTAAACATGTAACCCCACTAGGCCTGGCCAAGTGAGGTAAAATAATAAAAAAAAAGTCATATAATCTCAGAGGTCACCTATTTCTAGTTTCCAAGAAAGTAGCCATGGACAGAACACTCCGTTAGACGGGTGTTCCTGAGACGGCACCATCCACAGAACACTGGAAGAAAGTCTCTCAGACTTGGTGAAGGGTGGCTTTTATGGGTAACAACAGGGTGATGTGTAGCATAGCAGTTTTAAGTTGGCTGCTGGGAAGCTGCCAAATCCATTAATCTTTCCATCTTCTGGAACTGCTTATCTAATTCAGGGTTGCAGAGGATCCAAAGCCTATCCCAGTGGCTACAGGCACAAGGCAGGGAACAAGGATGGGGCACCAACCCATCGCAGGGCACACTTACACACCATTCACACCTGCATGCAATCTGGTAACTCCAATTAACCTCAGCATGTTTTTGGACTGAGGGGAGAAACTGGAGTACCTTAAGGAAACCTCACAACAACACAGGGAGGAAATGCACACGCCACACACAGGAAACCATGGTGGAGACTGGAACGCTGGTCCTAAAGATGTGAGGGAACAGTGCTAACCACCGTGCCACCCAAGCCTTTCATCTTTCCAACAGTGACCTGGAAGCATGAATGGATTAGAGTAGATTTGATCAGATAGATAGATAGAAAGAACAGGATTCCATTCATTCATTAACATATCCAATTGTAATGTTATCATATGCAAGGTCCTCAATGTGCGTGTGCATGTCAGCATGTGAAGCCCCCCTGCCAGCCTCCGGACAGACGTGACCATGGGCGCCATGCTCCTCCGGATAAAACGCAATTACTGTAAATGTAGAGGTGGAGGGTCCTTAGTACCATTACAATAATTGCTGCTGTTTGACGAGCCTTCAGATGGCAGAGGCTGCAGTGTGTACAGCCGCCAGAGCGTCTTACATCTTAAGAGTTTGAGGCTCTCAGGATCAGTGCCTGCCTGGCCAGCAGGTGTCGCTAGTCACCCCTTTCCTACTGTTTGAGTCCTTCGTGACTATGACCCTCACCTGTGTCTTTTTGTTCCCAGCCCCAGAGTTTGGTTGATTATGGCCCGTACCTGTCCTTTGTCAAAGCCCTTGTTAAGTATATTTAAGCATCTGCCCCTTACTCTGTTCCCCAGTTGGTCATTGTGTGTTCTCTTCTGCTGGGGTTGTTCCTGTGTTAGTCTTTGCCTTAGTTTTTGTCATTTACCTGCTTTGTTTTTGACCCCTTGTGGTTCTTTTGGTTTCTTGTTTTTTTTTTGAGTACAACTAAAGTCCCTTGTCTGAGCTGCAATGTGGATCACCTCTTCCTTCACCATGCTTGTCTGTAACAGAGGCCTTGTGGGCAGGGGCAGGTGTGGGTTCTGATCACAGACCCTCCCTGCCTGCTGGCCGCCCGGACCGTTGTAAGCATGACTAACGAGCTGCAGTGCGGCAGGGCTGTTGTTAGCCAGCTGAGGGGTCTGCCCCCCTCCCAGAAGGCTGCCTCCACCTGGGCCAGAGTTTGGGCCATTGCCTATACCAGCTCAGGGTTCAGAGAGATGCATCTGAAGGAAAACAGTGAAGAAGAAAAGCCACTTTGATGCGAAGGGAGCCGGGAAACAGGGCACTGCACATGCGATTCTGAAGAGTAGAAAAGGAAAACCCGAATCATCTGCACCCAGCCTGAAGCACTCTTTGAATCCCTGCGGTTTATAGTGAGGTGTTTCCTCTGGTACTGTGACACATCGACAGGAGAAAGATGCCTTTACTCGCTGACACTTTACTGCAAGTTGGATATTTCAAGTTTATGGATATTTCTGATTGTTTACTGTGTAATGTTTGTCTCTTTATACTTACATCCCCTGTTTCACAGCCATGAAGATAGACGACCAAGTCACTGCATATTGTGTATAACTGTACATGACAAATAAACCTTGATTGACAGACTGAATGACTGACTCGCTGACTTATTGGTGGATTGACTGAAGCGTGTAACTATGCGATGCAATCACAAACACTGTCTGTAGGGGGCACTGCTAATTATCCATCCTGTTTTTCTTGTGCTTTTCATAAACACATTCTGGCCTTGATGCCGTGTATGTCTGCTGGTAATCAGTCACACTCTCTGTGGGGGGTTCACTGCCCCTTTGCTGGACTGGGGGAGGCGAGACCGCAGCCTGCGATGTACTGCATGTAGAAACAGGAAGAGAGAGACGAGACGTGCCACCCCTCCCTGGAACACGGCCTCATGTTTACCTGGCAGCAGACCAGCACTGATCGGAGGCACTGACTGACAGAGCAGGCATCCCGAGGTCGGCCAGAAGGGCGGGGGGGTGGGGGAGGGCTTGTGGGCCAGCGGAAG
>JAODLD010000002.1:5853895-5865901 GCA_026781065.1 Mormyrops boulengeri
CACCTGATTCAACTTCTTGTGCTAATTACCACATAGCTGTTGAGCTGAATCATTTGTGGTGGAATAGGGAAAGAACTAAGCTACACAGGGCTCCGGCCCTCCAGGACTGCAGTTTGACACCCCTGGTCTAGGGGGTCCCTGAGGACCAGGTTGAGAAACACCACCTTATCAGTAGACAACACCATAGGTTATATGTGCGTCAGATATAGGCGTCAACAAGCAGGGCAAGCAAGAAGCCCCCCCCCCCCCCCAAGTGCTCCAATCTTCAGTCTTACTTTCTCAGCCATCTGGTCTATTTTATCCTATAGTCTATTTAAAATGTCAGCTTATTAGGAAATGGACCCCACCCCCCCAGGCTGGTCTGTCTCAAGTCAGTTCAATGCTCAAAGGCAGGCCCACTCTACCCACCTACCCTCCCAAACACCTAATCCAGTGTTTGCCAACCCAGGCCTTGGGGACCCGCAGACGGTCCACTGGGAAACACTGGCCTAATCAATAAAGTCATGTTATGTATGGGGGAGTCCTGCTCCACTGATTCCGCTGATGGATGGAAGCTGCACTTTAGGTTCACCTGTCACGGACACACCCCCAGTCGGTTCGCCTGTCGCGGACACACCCCCAGTCGGTTCGCCTGTCGCGGACACAGAGGCATCAGTTGAGCTCACCCCCCCCCCGGCGCCCCCCTGTGTCAAGAGAAACCTTTATTTCAAAGTGCGGCAGTGTCATATGACTCACAGATGTTATTTACATGACATTTAATGCTAAAAAAAGTAGATTTTTTAATATGTTTTAATGGCAAGCTCTTCACAGAAGAATACATTACAGAAAGCATTGGAACCAGGAGCAGCAGGAGTGTATAAATAAAAGAAACTGGGAGATGATGTGACCATGGCTGTTACCGTCCTACAATGTGAAGAGGAGAAAACAGCCTTCTTACCTATCTATCCGTCCGTCCGTCTGTCTCTCTCTTTCTGTCTGTCTGTCTGTCTGTCCGGTCATCTATCTAGTTATCTATCTATCCATCTATCTGTGCTTTTGACTCACTTAAGCTATGTCTACCACTGTGATTTGTACATTTGCTATTCAGAAATATGTGCCTACCTGAATACTCACCACTTGTCACTTGCGTCATGTCCATGGAATCGTGCCAGGACATTTTACGAGTGCCTGCCTCTCACTCTGTGAGCTCATGCTGAGTGTTCCTGATGGATACTCACGTTTTCCCCCCATTGTGTGGTTAGCAGCCTTGCTGTGCTAATTATCAGAGATGGGCTCTGTGTGCGCACAGGGACCCTTTGAGGGAATCTGCTGAAGTGCAGCTTGACAGCTGTGAAGAAAGTCCAACCTCACACGTCTGAAATTACCCATAGCTTATATGTTCTAGTATTCAACATCTAAATCATTACTAGTTGGATGGGACAAAGGCTAAAAATCACACAGGCAGAATCCAGGACTGATCACGGGGAGCAAGATTTGATAGCTGTATTGGTCTAAAAATGTAGCCTCAGGAACCACAGGAGTTTTGCCAGTCACTCACTTATACTGTATTCCTATTTATGCTGTATTTGTGCTATGTTCTTAATAATAATAAAAATCTGGAGAATAAGCCCCGTCACCAGGGGGTTTTGATTTCAATTAGGTTCTAAGTAAAATTCTCCAGGAATAGGAATTACAGGAACAGGATGCAAACATGTGACAGAGGGATATTACGCATGCTGGATGCATTCTGCCATTGTGCCCCACACTGAGTGGTAAGGAAAACCTTAAAAACAGGGCTGTTTGGAACATGATTGCGACACTGCAGGGCCGGGGCTCTCCCTGCTTCTTTGTGAACATGTTGCTAGGCATCAGCGTCATTCCCGTGGAATTCTACCATGGGAGATTTGTGGCTCTCATACCCAGCTTTTGTTTTTGTTAAAGAAAATGGAAAGATTATATGACTCATGTTTACTATCAAATGTGCCAGACTCTCTGTGTCGCTTTGGGTAAATATCCAACACTTCAGTATCTGTGTTTTTTTTCCTCTTGTTTCAGATTGAGTGGAGGCACCATCTGGCTCTGTCTGGAGCAATCAGTGTCTCTGAATAGACTCAATGTCAGGACTTGAATTAAGCCTATGCTATGCTAATTAAGATGATGTCATAGGTGCAATTCACACAAGACAGCAGCCCGCTCCTCTTGACAGTCGCCCCCTGCTGGTCAGAGAGAGCAGTAGGACAGTGGCAGCTAACAGAATCGATATGCGAGTGGTCGACGGAATCACGCAATCTCAAATAGAACAATGGTTATCAAGCATGGGTGGTAGAAAAGTAACTTACATCAGGCCTTTCCCAACAGTCCTCTCGTGAAGGAGCGGTTTGTAACTATGTGGTATAACAGCTCTACCGTACAGCTTCAATTAATCCTGTTCTTACCCAGGCTGAGCCCTGTCGGCTGTTATCTCCTCATCGCTGTAGCAGCAACTCTGTTGCAGCCAGCAGCCTGACCTACAGACCTGCCTGGCGGACGAGCCTCAACTTGCTCATCAGGTCCTGTGCAAAGACACCGACAGAAAGTGCTCCAACAAATTCCGTAGCAGTGCACGGCACAAAAAACACAGACGCCCACCCAGAAATGAATGGAACATGCATAGTACCACCTCTGCATGATTCTAACCACATGATGAAGTGCGGAGAGGGAAGTGTGAGGGAAAATGGCCCTACTGTCTTTTTGACAATTATATAGGGTTAATCCCAATATCAGAGGTAGATGCAATCGTCTCTGCATAGCGATTCAGTGGCCTACATTCGATGCACCCTCTGGAATATTCCAGCCCACGTTCAGAGTGCCCGTTTAGAAAAGGGATCCGCTATTGCTCAGACATCCTGAGAGACAAAAACATTCAGTGGTGAAATCAGCCAAGGATGCAATAAGAGTGCTCTTTGGTGTGTCGGATTGATTTACGGTTCAATTCAGAAAGCCTGTTGTAAATTAAGTATGTTTTTTCTGATCATACGCTTGTTTTTACACCAGAATGCACTCATTTGCACCACCACCCACATATACATGTGCTCCATCAATCTACCCAGTTTCAGTAACGGTTTACCCATTTGACACTGCTGTGCCTGACTTATCAGAATGCATTTTCAATTCATGAGAAATTACAAGCCTGATGAAAAAAGCTGCACATTTGAGTCCTTCCTTTTCCCAGAACAGAAATATGATCAAAAGGTGCCACAAACACAAGGCACAGACTAACTATTGACAGGGTTAAGTCTGTTAAATAACAACAAAATACTATAGTGTGGAGAGGCCTTGGTGATTTCTAATTCCTGAGGTGGAATGAAGCCCGTGTTGTATATCTCATTATATCACCAGTCAGATTCCTTCCCACCTGCCTGCAGCTATAGTCCAGTCCAGGTTACACGTAAAACTGCACATAGAGCTTGTTTCATTTTCTTTCATTATCATGGTGACCAAGCTGTAGCAATAGTCATTAGTGAATATTGCATGACAGTATTTTTGTTTACCCACATATATAAACACTAATAAATTAGTTGATATTCTATTAGGTACACCTACATAATAAATGTTTACCCCATTTTGCTCAGGCAACATACTTTAAGGCATGAGCAAGGTATTGAAAACACATCACTACCGGCCCGTCATCTCCCCTAAGGACAGTGAAAGAGTACCCAGCGGAAATCAGAATCACAGGGCAAGAACACTGACCCCTGGAGGAGAGAGATAATAGCGCTGATAGTTTTACTCTGGCAGAAATATGTTAAAAAGAATTTATGTCTGTGAAGATTCTCAGTCATCCAGGTGAAATTGTCTGTTGGTTGAGTCATGGCAACTGGAACAAGAGAGAAGTCCAGTTCCCATGACTCAAGCAACAGACGTTAACAGGGATTGTTACTAGACATGACACAATATGACTCAGGGTCATTTAAGGATATTAAAATCATGCATCAGATTATTATTGTATACCGAAAATACAATACGATTAGTTAAACAAAAAGGCGATCACTTTTAATCTACATAAAAAGAGGAAATACCATATGATTGTTATGGTGGTTTAAAAATAGAATGCCTCGATATCCGCTCGACAAGATCGGCTAGAAAACCGTTTCCTTTACCCGGCATGAAAACAACATGCCTTTAGTAACTGATCTGAGATCGGCGATAATTGACGTCACTCGTATTTATGTAACAGTGCGGGCGTAGAGGTTGATCTGTTTCCGGATCAGGTTTCGAAATAGACTGCAACCGGAAGTCCGGCGGCGAAGGCGTCCCTCACCCGGAAGTGGTTTCTTGGGACTCTTTGACACGTAGCATCGGAGCGGCGGAGAGCGGATCGTACGGGGGGTGTTCTAGATAGAGACCATCACACGGTAATACCTCACACCTAAATATTTTTATGGTTGTTTTTAATGTCGACCCAGATATCGTTAAACTAGCTTTGGGTCAGGTGGCGTGAGTTGTATAAACTAAGTTGTACGGGTTGCGTTGCCATTTGTCTTCCTTGGTTGGTTAAGCTGAGATTGCTGTGGAGCCCTTGGTACCGGCCCATAACCGGCACTGGGTTTGTGTTACGGGCCCTTAACAGACACATTCTGCTGGAATAGCCGGTCGCTAAATCACAAAAGTGTTAAACTGCCTACTACGAAGGCTCGCTGTATAAGCGTCCGCGTATCACTAATGGTTATTTTCACTGTTGCTCCATTAATGGATATTAGTCTTGGTGCAAGAAATCTAATGACTTAAAATAGCTTCTAAGTGGATTTATAGTGTTTTTAAGGCCATAATCTGTAAGCTGTTTAGGCTACGAAGATCTTTCAGGTCATTTTCAGAGCCCCTAGCGCTGATCTTTTTGTTTGCGTTGGAGTTATTTTAATCATCTGTTTGTTTTTATGTTATTCCATCTTAATGACTGTCTTGTAAATTAGTGGTTTTAACTCGCTTTTCTGTGATATTTGACTCGTATTCTGGTCTTCCTGAAATATGTTCTTTTTCAGACTGATTGGAAATGTCAGGGTTTGACAACTTCAACACTGATTTCTACGAGTCCAGTTACAGTGTAGATGACCAAGGCCAGGCTGCCTATGGTTATGCCAACACGGAAGATTCGTATAACAAGTACGTCACGTATCCCTCCTTATAAATATCTGTTCAGAACGTCTTTACTGATTTTCAGGTTTTTTTGTAAATTTTTTTGTTCAGTGAACCGTGTTCAGGCATGATTTATCTATTTATTGATAATTATCATTTATGCTTGTAAAGTTGATGAAGTGTATCAGTAGCAGTAACTGTGCAGTAACCCGTTATCCTAATCGCCCAGTCCTGGTTTAACTGGACAGACGAGCCCACACTGTGCGCACCGTACCTGCCGTGTCGGCGCATTCCGCCTGTAAAATGCCTTCTGAAGCAGGCCAGTGTCTTGTCTAGGAACCAGAAGAAGCTGTCTGGGAGCAGAAGGGTTTCCCCTTTTCAGAAAAAACGGAATCATCAGAGACACAACAACTGCGGCTTATTTTAGGAAAAAAAAGGTTGATGCATGACTAACTAAAGAGATCATAAGATGTTTGATGTGCTGAATGGCTTGTAGAGAGAAAGTCATTTAATGCATTAATCACATCTGAATGTGTTAAATAAAATACTCAATGGATGTGTTTTAGTGCCAATGTAATATAATAATTGTCATTGTGAATATTAATCATTAAAATTGTTCTTATCAATTATAATGAATGATAATTTTCCTGGCGTGAGATGTCACTTTTGTTTAGGTGACTCATCAAGCCACGCGTCCTTGTCTGGAGTAAATGGCCAAGTGAAACGTTTATAAGTTTGTGTTTGACCGTGAAACATGAGCGTCTGTCAATGCGTAAGGCCTTCCGAGGAGAACATCTCTAGAATGTGATTGGCTGTGCTTAATGAAGGATGTGACCTATAAAATGCAGAATAAATGTACCTCTTAAAAGACCCTGCATGTTCAGCGAGTGGTCAGCTGCCTCTGCTGGTTAATGTTACCTTATTTTGGTTTGTGCCTTTTCCCCGGCAAGCAAAAGGACGGAGGAGGCGAGTAACATCTCTGTTTCCGCAGACCATATGGAGGCTACGGCTACTCCCAGCAACCGGGAGGTTATGGGGTCCCGTCCCCGGGCATGGCACAGCAGCCCTACACGGGGCACATCTACCAGCCGACGCCGGCCTTCACGCCCAGCACCTCGCAGTCCGTGTACGGCAGCAGCTTCGAAGATGAGCCGCCCCTCCTGGAGGGTAAGGCCGCCGGCAGGGGGCGCAGGCAGGGGCTGGACTGCAGGCCACTGGACTGTTCTGGCTGGGGCCCGATGTCCTGGATCTGATGCATGCCTTTTTTCTCACGTCCCATTGATCTATATCACACAGATTAAATTCACAGTATGGTATTATATTGGTATTTACTAGGGGGGAGCGTGCGGCTCGGTGGGCTAAGCCTCTGTGCCTGTGATCGGAAGGTTGCCGGTTCAAGCCCCGACCTCAGCAGAATAGGGCTTACTCTCACCTACATGTGTCTGTGTGTCATGCGAGGCGAATGTCCCCACAAGGGATCAATAAAGTGCCATTATTACTATTATTTAGAACCATGCTGCTGTTACTGATACTGTAAGCCTGTCTGTGAAGCATTCCTGTGTCCTGAACGTTGGCAGAACTGGGAATCAACTTTGACCACATCTGGCAGAAGACGCTGACAGTGCTGCACCCCATGAAGGCAGCAGATGGCAGCATCATGAATGAGACGGACATGGCCGGCCCCATGGTCTTCTGCCTGGCCTTCGGGGCCACGCTGCTGCTGGTGAGGGTCGTCGGAAGTGTCCCGCTGAAGTGCTGGATGTGTTTACCAATAAAACGCCTTAATAAAATCTCCTCATGCGGGTCTGTGCCTGGAAAGACGACTCTCTGATGTCAGCAGTGTGCACAGCGGGACTCATCTCAGTAGGTTGTCATTAAATGAGTCGCTATGGTGTTGGTCACCGTCTTTCAGCGTTGGCCCTCGCGCAGTCTTACCGCCTGACCCCCCCCCATCCCAAAGGACAGCTCATTCTGCACTTTACTCTGCTCTCCGCGGCCGTTCTTGCATATCTATTTCAGTTCTGACCTTACTGGTATTATATAAGCATTGGTTTGAGACCTATGTGGTTTGTTCCTGTGAAGTGGCTGTATGCCATTGGTGGGTATACTTGCTCATTTTGTGAGATCTGTGGTTCCGCCTGTCTAGGCGTAGATATTAATCTGAGCCTGCCAGTCCATGTATGTTCAGGGGACGTTCCTGGCTTGCCTGTCCCGCTCCCCCACCCCTACCCCTACATACTGCTTGATTCTGCTTTTCGTGGCATATTTCTGCATCGCAAGGCTTCCTGCCCTGAGACGCTTCTGTCCTGGGGCGACGGTGCTGGGGGGGCACCGTAGCGACTATGCCCGGCCACTGGCTCACTGACTTGGCTGTCTGTGTGTCTGTCAGGCTGGGAAGATCCAGTTTGGCTATGTCTACGGCATCAGCGCCATCGGCTGCGTGGCCATGTACTGCCTGCTGAACCTGATGAGCGTGACGGGCGTCTCCTTCGGCTGCGTGGCCAGCGTACTGGGCTACTGCCTGCTTCCCATGATCCTCCTGTCCAGCGTGGCTGTCATCTTCTCGCTGCAGTAAGTTCAGTCTCCTGCCGCCCGTCACTCTCCGGCTCTGTTTTTCTCTAGAGATGTCGCTTCATTTGCATGCGTACAGAGACCCGAAATAAATCGCTGGGTTTTCTGCGGTTGCAGAGGCATGATGGGAATCGTCGTGACCGCCATGATCATCGGGTGGTGCAGCTTCTCTGCCTCGAAGATCTTCATCTCAGCCCTGGCCATGGACGGACAGCAGCTGCTGGTGGCTTACCCCTGCGCCCTCCTCTATGGCGTTTTTGCCTTGATATCTGTCTTCTGAGCTACCCAGGGCGCCCCTGGCACGTAGTACACGACAGACGAACACTTGGCGCGTAGGAGAGAGTAAGAGTTGCGCACCCATCCTGAAGTGTCGAAGGGCCAGACCGTTCCCGGGGATGAGCGTGGATGTGTCCAGTAGGGAAACATTGGCAAATGTCAGCGGCCAGCCCTCCCTTCCCCAGAGGACCGATCAGTGTGGCCTTTAGAGACTCTGTCAGCATCATCGCAGAAGTTAGACTTTTTATCATCGATGCAGAATATGTATAATAATCATTTTGGATCTTCGAGATGTTCCTTTGTCTTCGTTGTCCTGATGCCGCCCCCAATGCTTACTCTTAGGCTACACACACACACACCATATTTATTTTCATATTTGTTTGCATGCAGAATTAAATTTTTGTTTTTCTTTTCTTTTTAATGGGGCTCAATAATTTTGTTTTAGATTGAATCTTTGTTATATGAGATGATGATATGAGATAATGCAAACAAGTTGACCAAAGCCTGGTTCTCCCTTGCTCTGTTCAGTCTCTGAAACGGACCCTGTTCTGGACGCCTCCCTGGCACCCTAATTAGGTATCTGGCGGAACAGCAGGAGCCTGTGTGTACGCTGTGGCGTGGTCATGTGTTGCTACAAGAGCACAATTTCCTTTGAAAATATCAGCTGTCGTTATGCTTAAGCAGAGCTGTTCTCAGTGGAGCCCCCTTCCTGAAAGACGTGGAATGGCAGAAGTGCTCGAGACTCACCACTTTGAGTGTTTAGGTCTTTCGTCACCGTTGCTCTGTACTCAGACCCATTAGTTTGATCCATAAAGCCCATCACTCTCCATCTGACTTAACGATGGGACCATAGGGCGGTTATTTGCCACGGTCATAGTATTATAGGTGATTCAGTCTCAGCTGGGGGCTGTTCCTCCATCAGAATCGGACAAACCAGAGTAGAGGCTTTCCAGATGAGGCCCATTTACATGCCTCTCCATGTTCATTCCCTTGTAGTTTAGTAACACTTCTAGTGGTTGGTTGCCGACGTCTCAGCCCACTTAAAAAGGACCGATAACAGCCCACAATACTGGCCAGTACAAATTCAGGACCTAAACCGATGTTAGTTACCTGTGTTGTGCGAGCTGTGCCGACTTCCAGCGACTTTCGCTGTGCGCAGCTGGTGTTCGATCATCTGGTCGTGCACACCAGTGTTTTAAAGTCTGATGCCAAGATCAAAGGCTGTTTTCCTGAGCAGAGCGTCGGCGGCTGGTTCACGAGCCGCCTCCATTTCCTAATGTTCCCAGCTGCTGAAAATGCTCTTGTTGTTCTTTTAACGTAATGTACAAAATTCACACATTTGTATACTGTACCATTGGATTTGTATGTGTGAGCTTCCTTAATGATGTTCTATGGAAATAAAAGATGTGATATCTTGTTTTTGTTGCTTATTTTTTATGCATCCTCATGAACACCATACAGTTTACAATGCGTTGCTCTAGTGAATTCCAGCCTCCAACCACCAGGGGCGCCCTATAATCTTTACGTCTATACAATCGCATGACTGGGTGGCATGGTACTCTCCCTGTTATCACATGGATTCCTCAGCTGCTCTGGTTTCTTCCCACCATCCACAGGATTGCGGTTTAGCTAGGCCGTGCCTCTGATTAGTCTGTAGTGTGGTGTAGACAGGTATTCAGCATGTTTAAGGAGAATATCCATCATAGTTTAGTTTGGAATAACCTTTAACCATATAAAAAACAGTTGTAACATTGTGTCTATTTCAAATGGAATACTTCATTGTTGCTTTTATTTTGTTTCCCAAAACCCAGTGGAATGCACCTCCTCCACTGTGCATTTTTGATCATTTTACTGTCAAGGTTGCTCTGACTCCGCAGGGGCCTAAAACCACAGTTCAAGCAGAGGTCTAACGCTAGGGGTCAGTGTTGAGTTATTTTTGCGCCTGTGTTCCCGAAGGTGGCGGTATGGCTGTTACATAAGCTGGCTGTCTGTCGTGGATCAGTTATTCTGGATGATGCTCTGTGGCGGTGAGCAGATTCCTGTAATCAGCGCGGCTTGTCGCTCTACGAGTGTGTGTCAGATCAGACAGAGAAAGCCACACAGCTCTCATCTAACGGGAGGTTATGGGGTCAGTGTCCGTTAGTCTACCTAAGCTTCGATGCGCTCCCTAGACAAATAGTTAATTCTTTTACACTTTGAAGATACCTGTAACTTTTTGATTACAGCACATTTTAGACTGTTAGGAGTGAATTATAATTAGAAATATTTTGTCCTTCCTTATGAAGCAAGTGGGCTTGTTCCATTTGTTGCACTGTAATGCAGCTGAAAACACAAAATCAATTTCCAGGTCAAATACATTTTGTGTCTCACACCGTCAGTTTGTTCCTCAGATGTGGACCATACTGAGCCTGGTTTCCACATAGCAATTCATTTTCACTGCGTGTATTTATTTCAGTTTTCAGAATCTGATGTTAAAATAAGACCTTGGCTGTTATTTAGTTATTAGCAGTTAGCCATGTTAGGCAGGTGTCTGGCTATTCGCCTTCCTTTGAGCGCCTTCTCACCTTCCGACACTGTCACTGCTGTGTTGTGACAGAACCATGAGGAGCCCCCCCCCCCCCCGGCCATCATGTCTCAGGTGGTGGAGGCCTCATGTGTGACCGTGAGCTTGTAATGTACATCTCCTGACTTCTCCAGTTTTGTAGCATCCTTTCTCCTACCTCCCCAATCCTGTGTCCCAGGGTGCCCCCAGCACCCAGCGCTTATAACCTCTAATGAACTCTAATGAAATGTAGCTTGACTGCTGGCCGGCCCCTCCCGGGACCTTAAAGACCCCCATGCCCTCAGCCCCCGTGCCCCCGTGACAAGCCCTCCTCCACCAGCTGGCCCAGATCACGGTGTCCCACTGTATCTATCTGCATATTCATGGCCGTGGTGGCAGGGCTGCTTTCCACACCGCGAGCCGTTGATATGGTGTTCAGCGCGTCCCGATGGCTCTGTTAATTGCGTGTTGGCCGTGTGAGTTGCATTGGACAGCATGTGCAGCCAGGCTAGCATCTGCATTTCCCCTTTATTGTCCTATTTAATGCTGGTGAGTGGCCACTATCAAGCGCTTAATGATGCTGTAATGACCTGAGGGACTGTCACAGGAAGAGCCAAGTCTTGTGCGCTAGTGTGTGGTTTATCAGCTCCTTACTGAATGTGCCTCCCCCCCCCCCCCCCACACACACACAGAGGATGGGCAGTATTTATGACATATGTATTTAAAATACCAGAATTGTGTTTTGTAATCTGTATTTGACTTCATAAAATTATTATGTAATTTGCATCAAATACTTTGATGTTCAGTATTTTTCTGTTTTGAAAATACAACACTTTCCCCATAATGTATGCTTGATGAGGTCATGTGCATAAAATGCTTGTGCAAAAACTCCCACAGACACACTCCAAAATCTTGTGGAAGGTCTTCCCAGAAGAGTGGCAGCTGTTATAGCTGCAAAGGAGGACCGACTCCATGTTGATGCCCATGGGTTTAGAATGGGATGTCATACAAGGTCATGTGGGTGTAATAGCCAGGTGTCCCAATACTTTTATACATATAAAGTACATTTTTATATGTTTTTGCCCATCTTTGCACACGCACTACACGGCTGCGTCTGTACTTAAAATTAGTCCTGTGTAAAAGCATGACTTAACTGGAGGAAAAAGGTCTTATGAAAAGCTTTGTTCTCCAAGATTGTGTGTCTTTCACTGTGAAGTTTAGTCACAAACACCACCTTCTTGAAGAGATGCCCCATTTCATATAGAGGAGTTATTTTCTTTTGATACGTAAAGTTAAAAATGATATATTTCTATTTTGTCACAGTGGACCTACGTTCATAGTGGGGTACCGCAGGGTTCAATTTTAGGACCACTACTGTTCCTAATTTACATTAATTATATTGACACCAATACATACAGTAAACTGGTTAAATTTGCAGACGACACCAAAGTGGGTGGTGTAGCAGATACTAAACTAGCAGCACAGAGGCTACAATGGGATCTTGATTTAATTAGTGACTGGGCTGA
>JAODLD010000002.1:5878419-5889833 GCA_026781065.1 Mormyrops boulengeri
GCGGTCCGAGTTGCGGGCGGGTTATTGAAAACGTCGGTCGGGTTCGGGTTGTTTATACATTGACCCGCGCATCACTGCTACGCAAGCATTTCATTGTCCTTGTACAAATGACAATAAAGCTTTTGAATTCTGGAATCCTTGAATGCTCCCTGATCTGGGGGCTGTGGTGATAAAAGATGGGGCAAATGCCAGCAGAATGGAGCCCCCCTGGGGGAGCTTGTACAGACCTGTGGCCCCCACAGGCCAGGTTCTTGGCAGCCCGCTCCTGTTGAGCACACCCGCATGGGCGGCAGCACCCGCCTGCCCCCCCGCAATGCTGCACCACTACTTGTTAAAACCACACATGCTCTCCCCAATGACCTGCCTGTTTGAACCCCTTAATGGCAATTACCTAAGGTGGCTTTTTACAACTGCTATATGAATACCCTCGTGCGATTAAACAAATGACTTTAGCTTTTGGGATTTGAGGTTTTACTTACAGACAAAAATATAAAATGCCTCAGCTCTGATTGCATGTCCGCGCTTTCTCCAGCAAGAGGATACGTGCTTCCTGCCATTGTTTTGCCAAATCCAGAAATATGGGCATAATTAACAACTGGTTATGTCAATGTGAGGTGAGCAGAAGAGGTGGGGGTCTGCAGATCATTCTCAGCAGTACTGCAGGAGAGAATTAGGGAACTGACCTTTAGTAAAAAAAAATCAAGAAGTGAGAAGGAATTAAAGGTAATTAATGGGGTGCATGGCTCAAAGACCTGTTTGGTCTCCTAGTAATGACTGGAGCCAGACTGGACACATTTACAGTAAATTTTCAGTGCTGGGGCCAACCGATCAGTCATGCCAAGAGTTCACACTGTCAATGTGGCCCAGTATCGTACTGGTGTTGATGGTAATGTTGTGTTGAAGAGGAGCACGGAGCTGCTCTGATACGAAGCCTGTCACCTGCCTGCGCTGGACTCTCTGCTTATGTTACATTACCGGCTAATTATTTTTTTACAGTATATGATAACCACAGGTGTAAACCTGGCAGATACGGGGGGGGCAGCACTCTAAATGGGTCCTTCAATGTGCAAAACTATACCTAAAATTGTGGGGGCAAGGGTACATTTTGTCAGGGGCCCCAGAATTTCAAGCCTGGCCTCTGTTGATAACATTATACTTTTCTGTAAGCACTAGAAGTGTGGCGTGACTGAAAGAAAACTACAACCCACACAGTATCCAAAAAGAGGGTGAAAGTCCCCCGAGCTCGAACCCAGATGTGGGCACACCATTCTCTCCACTCCGGGGGTGGGGTGAGTGTTTACCGGCTCGCTAGAAACGGCACCTTGCTGAGCCTCACGTAACACTGTTAATAACATGTAATGCAAATAATAATAATGGTAATTAAAAAACGTATTTCCTCAGGAATTTGAAACACTTAATCACAAAGCTAATCTTACATTCACAACATGCGATCTGGTTTCCAGCTGACCGTAACAGATGGACCCTCACGAAACCAGCAGCGGGCTCTCCATAATTTACGGGCGAACAGTCATTCAGGCAGTTACAGACGTTTCACTGGCCAGCACAACTACGCAGAGAAGCATAACGATCGACTCCTCATCAGAAATGCAAAACCCAGATACAAATGCATTTTACAGTACTTCGTTTGTGCTCCGATCTTCTGTAATGGAAGCCAGCTAACTACAATAGTCACTATTGTTGGTGAGAGTCTCTCCCCAGACTGATAAGATTTGTGATGCTTAATAAATCACTAGCAGCGCAAAATGAATGCAGAAGTGTCCATCGCGGGGGTGAAACGGGCTTCAATGTAAATGCATGAGAGTGCGGTAGGCGTTCGGGATCTGTCCACGGCTGGTGTATGAGAGCGCTTCACGGGGAATGCAGTACATGCCATGCCAGCGTGCCCCAGCGGAGCCGTCTGTTTTATAATAAAGGGGAGCCGGTGTGCGGGACCCCGCGACGGCTGCAGCGCTCCTTTCTCGTGTACCCCCCATGTCCATTTGCTTTTAACAACTAATTGGAGTTACGTTTAAAGCTGTAAATGAGTACAAAGCAGGGATAATCTGGTGACTTATCCCGGGTTCTTCATATCACTCAGCCAATCCGGTTTTATATAGGCCGGAAATAGAAATAGAAATAGAAATAGAAAGCTTTTAGGGTTACATAGAATAATGATTATGAAAACGCACTTGATGTCTGAAAGGCCAATGCAGATTATGTTGTAGAAAAGGTTTTTTTTCCAGCTGGGAAATAGGCTTTCTTTCTGAATTAGTGGAAAAACACAAAGTTTGCATAACTTTGAAACTTGATAAATTACTATTTTAAATGCATTTATCATTATTCATACCAGTGATATCAATTCTTTTTGCATTTTATGCAATGTGGAAATTGTGCGTTCTAACGAACTGTTAAAAATAATGCAACAACACCGAAGGGATTAATGATTTTAATAAATCAAGTCAAACAAGCGCTGTATTCGCCCTCACCATTCTGACCTTTATATATTTTGTCAAGCTTATTTGTAGCTGAAGGCGATAACAGACCAGAATAACGAAACTTCGACGCTGCCCGTCCGTGACTAACCCAGCCACAAGCCCGGTTCGTCACCGCTCATTTCCTCCGCCTGAGATCAGCACAGGGCCGTTCTGCGCATGGGCTGCTCGGGCTCGTCGCCGAAATCTCAGCCCTGGAAGTGCGCTCTGTTTCCGCACTCATGGCGTCTGCGTGGGGCTGGGCGCAGCGCTGAATCGCCGGACGACGACTGACAGGGGCGCGCCAGCGAGGGCCGACTTCGAGGACGGTGCCTTAGCCTCGGTGGAATTTAATGCCCTTTTCCCGGACGGCTTGTGCGGTTATTTGCGACTGAGCATGCTGCGTGTCCCTCTCTGCACTCCGCCTATACTGCGTCATTAAAGCTTGAATATCGCAGCCTGTTTTCGACACCAGTTCCTCCCTTTGAAAGACTCAAAAGCCATAGGCGGCCCCAGCACTTTAGCTGCCAAAGAGGTTGAACTGGACAGAAAGTTTGCTTTTCAGGGAAGTGGTCGATCGCGCCTGCGGTGTCTCTTCGGGTTTGTCCGTGGTTGGCTGGGGGCTGATCGGCACCGAGACGCATCGACTCCGGTGCAGACTGCGCGCTGCCCGCGTCCTTACTGTGCAACTCAGGGCTCATGTCAGGTCCTGCACATGTACGATATGTGTCCTTGACACTGTCAACGGCAAGTACAAGCAAAACAAAAAGCAAAAAACCTCCGCATAAAGCGTACTTAAGCCATATATCTGTTTGCGCGCCCCGTTTTGCTTCGTTTTAGATGAGTTGTAGAGCTGATTAGTGCAGTGGGGCGTGAACTGTTCGGGGAAAGGATGTAGCCGATGTTTTAAGCGGTAGACTAAATTGATATGGGCATAGGGGATGCGTTGTTGTCTTTGTAACCGTTGCTCTGTCTCGGTTGCATAGCAGAGGAAGCGGCGCTGCAGTAGACCCTCGTCTGTATTTTGATAGCCATGCACGGAGCCTCGAAAAGACCGCTGTGTGCAACCTAGCTGTGTAACGCAGAGAGAAGGCAGCTTGTTCATCTAGAGCCGGGCACCTCATAAGCGAATGCATTCACGATAGATCATTTAGCCGCCTTTGCACGGATGATTTCGCCTTGCGGGTGAGCCCCGGTCCGGCAGCGCAGATCTGGGCCGACTGAAGGGGGCGTGAGTCACAGAACTTCAACGCTGAATTTCTCTTCGATGACCCTGACTGCAGAATATGGTGTAGATACCTCACGACTCAAATCAGGTACGTGTATTTAATCTACTTATTAATTACAAAAATGCATGTCAGTTTTACCCGTTCTTTAAAAAAGAAATATTCTAGATCGCTTTTGGTTTGCGCTCAAATAGTGAATTTTGTCGGCTGCACTCGACGTCTCGGCGACGACAGGGTGCTCTGTTGTGACACTGACAGGACAGAGTGACACACATTTTAATGCCTGTGTGCCTCGCCGTCAGGGCAGGCCCCCCCTTACCACGGCCTTACCCCCACCCCACCCCACCCCACCCCACCCCGGGGCCTTACCCCGGTACATATAACCCTATAAACATGCGGGCGAAGCACGTGAGTTCCCCATTGCACGCGGAGCTGCTTGCAGTGGCCGCTTGCGTCCGAGAGGAGGCGCCATCCCCTCGCGGAGCGCAGGCGGCGGCCGGCCGGGGGCCGCGTTCGGGGGCCGGCCAGGGCTGCAGGGAGTGAACTGAACTCCATTTTGTGCACTTTCTGGCGGGCTAGCGGGACGAAGGCTGCTTTTCTGTCGGGACGAGAAAAGCATTTTCGGAAAGCGGGCGGGAAAACTCGCCATTTATGTTTGTTTGGCTGCCGGCGCACGGCGGTTAAAGTCCAGGGAAGACGACGGAGAGGGTCCGGGTGTCTGGGAGACTCCGACGGGAAGGCGGCGCTTCCCTCGCGGCTGTCGCTGGGAGAGGGGCCGGGGCGAGTCGGGGCGATGCCGGGGCTGGGAGTGCACCTCGCCGCCACCGTACGTGAAGGGTAGGCCGCGGGCCGGGTGTCCGCCGGGCTGCTGCGACTCACACCGCCGATACGGGCGCCTTTTCTCAAGCTCTCAGCCTGGTGGTGTAACCGGAGCCCGCCGGCCTCCTGGCTGTGTGCGAGGAGGAAGTGCCACTGTTACAGTCACCGTGCCAAACCGTGGGCTTTAAAATAATAATAAAAAAAGATATATTAAGCTGTTTAGGCGTGAATAAACCCGTTTGGTAGCTTAGTTACGCTGTCAGGGCTGTTTACTCACGGCTTATGGCCTTGACATGCCGACGAGTTTGTCCCGGGTTAAAAATGTCACTTTTCTGGTAAGTGACAGCCCCCGGTTTCCCTGAGCAGAACCCCATTGCAATTTACATTCACTTTATTTGGTATTAGTGTCTTGTAGGGGTTCGGGCCACGCGAAGAAACTGCAGGGATTTCTGACTTTCTCCATAAACACGCGTATTTCTGCCGTTATTCACTATTTCAGCAGAGGGCCTCGATTTTAATGAAGCATTTGATCCGGACGGACAGTTGCCTTTCTTGCCAACTCCTAGCAGGGTGTATGAGTAACTAAAATAACCCATCAACCAGCCAGCTGTCCCACGGATATCAAAAAGGCAGCTGAAATTAACACTGGCAAGGGCTGTCGCTCGGTGACGGGCTGGTGCGCGTCGCAGTAATGGGGCAAACTCTCAGCAGTCTGGCTGCTTTTGGGGAGTCCTTCCCTGTTTGCGGTGCCCGATGGGGTCATGTAGCTCTGAGCTAGACAGGACGTCCGGCTCGCTTCCATGGCAGGTCGGCAGACTTTTTCTTCATTCCCTCTAGGTGGTGTTTGTGAGTAGCAGAGGGGCGCTGTGATGTGCCCAGCAGGTGTGGCTTTTACTGCTTTTTAATCCGGTTATTTTTATTTTACCCTCCGGTGCCCGACAGGAACGACACATGGATCAAGTGGGACTGAAAGGCAGCGACGTGCAGGATGACGGCCTGACTCTGGATTACAGTGACAAGGAGGCAGAGGGGGCGTTTCCCAGCATGCCCGGCAGCGGCATGTCTGTGCCATCCCTTCCAAGAAAGCAGTCGAGCTCCGGGGAGGTATCCAACGGGCTGAGTGGCGCACCCCCCCCAGAGGAGCACACCTCACCCTCACTGGGCTTTTATGCAGCAGGGCCTGACTCCAAGTTGCTGGGGATTGAGCAGAAGGCAGCCATCCTGCACTTCCAGCCCACAGGCGTGTTCAGCTTGGAGGATAACTTCTCTCGCCTGGAGGCGAGCATCGCCGACCTGGGCCGCACCAGCACCTCCATGGACTCCCTCATCGGTGGGACCGACACAGACCTCTTCTTGAAAACGGAGGATTTGTCACCCCCCGACTTGGAGCAGGAGCCCTTTGAGGCCGTTGGGAAGGACACCCTGAAGGGCTTGGGCTTCTCATCCACCAGCACCCTCGACATCCTGCCGGACTTTGAACTGACGGGCTCCCCCTCCGAGCTGAACGATTTCTATGTGGGCGATGAGGCTGCCTTCCTCTCGACGCTGGCGGTGGACGACTCGCTCCTGGCCGACTTCAGCACAGCGGCGAAGGACGCAAAGCCCGTCAGCTGCAGCAACGGCGGGGGCGATGACCAACGGGCGCCGGAGGCCGGCGCCCCCCTTTCAGAGATTAAGATGGAGAAGGATGCCTGCATCCAGCTGTGCACCCCCGGCGTGATCAAGCGGGAGATGGAGCCCAAGACCTACTGTAGCCTGAGCACCTCGCCGATCTCCATCTGCGGCGTGAGCACCTCTGGTGGCCAGGGCTACCAGTACGGGGTCAGCGTCTCTGCTTCGTCGGCTGTCCGCCAACTTGACCAGAAGCCCATCTTTGTGGCTCGGCCGCTGCCATCTTCCGCGGAAACGCCAGGTGGCACGTGCCAGGTGTACGGGGACCTGGTTGGGATGCCCAGGGGCAGCGGGTCCTTCTCCAGCGGCCTTGCTTTTGCTTCTCCCTTCCTCAGGTAAGTGGAGGCCGTTTCTTTTGATTTTAGATGCCAGGTGTAAAAGTTCAGGAAACATGATGGCAAGGACTGAAGCCCTTAAGTGTAATGGCTGTATAGATCATAGTGCATGTACACGAGGTTTACCTTCTAGGTGCTGCCAGCGGTTCACTTGCTTTGGGTGCTGCAGGTGTTTGAGAGACAGAGAAAAGAAAAATACCTGGTAATAAATACCTGTGACAGTGACTTTGTGCACTGATGTTGATGATTTGGCGTATCTAGTGTGTCCCCACTTTGGTTATTTAAGACGAGAAGCTGGTGATTCTTGTGATGTGCGCATACATTTGCACATGTTCCTTGTACCAGTCCATTGCTTGTCTGTGATGCGGTTCTCCGGAGGCCGAGAGCTTGTTTCCAGGTGGTTGGGCTGCCCTCGTTTGTCAGGCTTCCCGAGCATCCGTTGTATCCGTACTGCGGTGGTGAAATGGCCGTCTGGGTCCGGAGCATGCAGAACACTCGGTTTCTCCTGACAGCTGCCGACGTGTAACATGCGTAAACATGGGGGCACGGTTTGACAGGTACCATCTTGTGGTAGTGAGTGTTTACTGAGCATACATCATATCTCAGAGTGCATGGCCCGCTTTTGAAAATATTTAGTTTATGTTGCTCTTCAGTAAATTTTGAGGTATCTCTTGTGTACATTTTTTTTTTAATCTGGGGAGCAGTGGAAGTATATCTGTGATTTTCACTGTGCACCTGTTCCACTGCTCGGAAGCTTTGCTGAGGGCCCTGCAACACTGTGCTTTTGGCCAGAGGGTGTCGCACAGCCCAGCCGCATTCATTACTTTCCCACAGTCATTTCTGGGTGTGGGTGGAACTGAAAACAAGATTCTTCTTTTTTCCCCTGTTTTTTTTTTTTTGGCTGAACCTCAAGGCCACCTTTCTGGTCCTGCCAGCGAGTGCCAGACCATAGCGTGTGGTTGTGCTTCAGTGATAAAAACGCAGCCCAGGCGGGCTGTGGTGAGGCTGCCTGAGGGCACTTTTCCACTGCACCAGATACTGCACTTTTGGTACTTCAGAAAAGTACGAAGAGTACAGTACTTCAAGGTGTTGGTTTTCCACTGGCGAAAAAATAGGTACCATCACTGAATGACATCACAATGCAAGACAAGGTCTTCTGTACTCTATTAGAATAATGGCTGTCGTATATTATAGGGCTAGGCGATGTGCAGTATTAATGCCAGCATCATATGTTATGCACATGCAATTCTCACATCGCAAGGACTGCAATAGTCTGCTGTGTCGAAATCGTACTGTCCAGACATTATAGCTCGGGGATTTAAGTTTCGCTCAAACATTTTTACTTTGTCATAGGGTGCAAAACTTAACAGGCATTGTCATTTTAGTGATTGTTCCTTTTCAAGATTATGTAGTATTGGTTAAAAAATCATCAGTTTACCTCCGCTGCTTTTACACGAGCTCTGTGCTTTCTGAACCACTCATGATAATTTTCATCCTTTCCGTTTAAATTACTCCTAGACATGAGAAATTTTCGAACTCTTCTTAAAATAAATATCCCATTATTTATTAAAACAAAATTTTATCACAATATTTTTTTTCCAATTTTGTGCAACCCCAGTATATCATAGCAAATACTTTTTTTTCGTGTCATGCCATCCAGATCTCCTACTGGTTCTTCCAACCAGATTGCCGTTAAAGTTTGGGTCTCTTCATTTGTCCATGCATTTATTATTATTATTATTATTTATTTTTTCTTCATTTATTGCTTTCTGAGTTTGTAACCTTTTCCAAGACAAAGGTTGTATTGTGTTTCTGTGTTCTGTGTTTGTGTATTTGCATAACCAATCGACAGATGAACGCGTTTGCAAGTCCCACCCCAAAGAACCAAAAATGTACCCCAGCAGGTTTGGTATTTTGGGTGCTGGAACTTTTAGTACTGGTACTTCATTGTAAATCAATGAAAATGAGAAAGTATCAGAAGTACGGTACCTAATGCAGTGGAAAAGCACCCTGAGAGGAGCTCATAGCATTGGCTGGTGTGACGGAGCAGTATTCCACTGTTTGTTATGGTTAACCTCGGACTAGCTGACGTGTGTTAAAACGCTCTCTGTCGTGCAGGATATACTCAACCGTAGTGAACTTCTGTACATGCTTCCAAAAAGCTGTGTGCTATAGAAAGTGACAGACAGAGGCATGCCTGGGCAAGCTCAGCCCCTAGTGGTCGCTGGCCCTCCACTGCTTAGCCGGTCTGCTGGCATCAATAGATATATTTTCCTTCTGGCTTGCTCATTATCCAGACTTCTAAGGTTCTCGTGGCAAACCATGATGCCAGTTATGGGATTGGCTGGATGAGGGTGCCGGAAATGGGGCTGGGGTGTCACTCGGCGAATTTGGAAGCTGTGCCTGTATACGGACGGCCATGGGATCATATCCTGTGGCTGGCAGGCAGGAAGTCATATCACTGCTGGGCCCTTAACCCCAGCTGCCTCTGAGGCTCTGGATGCTGGCAGACCCTGAGCTAAGACCCCAAAACTGTTACTCTCATGGAGATTAAGGTGGGGTGTCTAGAAACCTATAATCCCGCATACAAATGGCACATCGTTCCTGCAGTCTGATTAGGTGTCTCTTCTCCATTCTCCCCGCACTGGACATTCCCTCCTTTACTGGCCGCACAGATGCTCTCTGATCTTTCTTTGCCTCATGAATGTCAGGAAGCATGTCACATTGAGATAAATATCTCGCCAGTATGCATTATTTTTTATTTATACCAACCTGTTATGCTATGGGCAATCCATCACATGGATTTATTTACCCACCCGCTGATCAAGGGCTTTCTGAAGGATAGGGGTCTACCTGCTGCCTGGTACCGTGTTTATCATCAGTGCCGTCTGAGCTACGCCTGGCTCCGCTGCTTGTTTGCTGGACCGGCCAGTGACCCGCTCAGCTTCCCTGTTCACCCTTTCCAGTGACCTTCACTTTCCCTCGCTTGATGTTACCGCTCTTAAAGGCACAGCGTACAAAAAGACTGTATTGATCACAGTGCTGCATTCAGAAATTGAGAAGTGTCTATATTTAGGGACTGATGTATATGGCATCTTGTGTGTCCTTTTGCCTTGTGCGAGTGGAATAATATAAGTTTACAACATGTGAGTGGGGAAAAAAATGATTGGTGAGATGTTTTACTGTCAATCATTTGAATCTGTTTTTGTGGCACGCCACCAGAGAACTGGCTTAGCTAGTCACCTCATGGCATGTCTGCTGAGACCAGGTGGGCGTCCCTTGTGGTTGTGCCGTACTTTCATTGACATCGCTTTCATCATCTCGTATGATTTGTTTAAACTTGTTTTCCAGTCTGACTTTATCTGGGTTGGAATTTCCTGGACCGAGATCCAGCTGGATTTGAATATTAGCAGGGCTGAGGAAGGATGCACACAAATACAAATGTCTTCCTGACCGTCAGTCCAAGGGGACGACTCCTTGAGCTGCTGAGGAGTGATACATTTGAGCCACGCCCTCAGATTGTCCGCTCTCCCTGGGATTTGTTGGTTTAGGTTTGGCCAGTCGTGTGATTGGGTGACCGAGTACCACCCCTGGATATGCTAAGTGCGGGAGAGCAAAAAAAATCATTTTAAATTCCCCTTTTCTGCTGTGATTCTGGCTGCATTTTTAAACTGCACATGTGTCTACTGGCCACTTGGGGCAGTGACAACACCGATTTGGTGTTTCATTCATTTGGTCAGTTTCATTGTGAGTGTGACTGTATACTCTGATTCTGGGCCATCCCAGCCCCTCCTGCACTCGTCACCTAAATAAAAATAAAGTGTGTTAGGGGCGCTCAGCCTATAGGCTTCAGAGCCCCTCCCCCCTCCCCACCTGGCAGTAAGACATTCATGTATGATATAAGTGAAACATTTAGTATCTTAAATTTAGTATTAATTTCCTGCTCCTGCTGATGAGCCCTGCTGAGAGTGGGTCAGTGAGAGGGTGCTTCATTATGTGTGCAGTAGCACAACGGGAGCCATACCAGGCAGTCTGACCTCCTTCGCCGGTGACCTTGGCCTGCCTGCATTGAGCCGTTCGTTAAGGTCCTCTGAGACTCCTTGGTCGACCTGATAGAGCTGCAGGAGGCCACATCACAGCCTCATGCACAGCTGCAGCGCCACGTTTCATGTGATGCTTGCTGATGATGACAGGCATGCTGCGTCTGACTGAAGGGCATGCAAATGCTGGGAGGGTGCAATTGCACACGTGTATTTCTTTACGCTCGTGCGCTGGTCTGGTGTGCCGCTGTTGACTTTTTTTTTTTATTCCCAGGAAGAGCTAAAAATCTCCTGCTAGTGCAGCAAGGTGTCTCCTGTAAAGTTATCATCTGAATGAATTTGTATGAGCATTCTGGGTCATTTTCAGCCGTGTGTGTGTCTGTTTGTGCGCTAAGGTAAATTTGTGTGTTTCGTGTTAGCCTAATAAATGTTTGGAACGATGCTGAGCAGCAGCCGTTTATCGTCATGCAGTTGTTCGTCTCACCCACAGAAGACGCCTCCTTGCTGGGGAAGGTGCCTTGCGTTTTCATTTTGGCTGCAAAAGCCCCATTAAACTGACTGTTCACGTAAGATTAAAGGTCTTCTGTTCACTGAACCCAGACACCTGTGGAGGACACAGAACTTAAGAGCGTTTCCGTCAGCCCACCTGGCTCGAAGCCGTCTGAGGCTTGCATTTGGAGAATTTCCAATCGGGGGCTCTGAGCCGGACATAATGCTCTGGATTGTGCACAAACCATGCAGAGACTGAGCAGCGAGGCTGGGCTTGGGAGAACAATTTAAAATGAACTTGAGGAAGCACTTCTTCACACAGCGTGTAGTTGGAGTATGGAATAGTCTTCCTGCTAGTGTAGC
>JAODLD010000002.1:5910678-5923557 GCA_026781065.1 Mormyrops boulengeri
GTTTGTAATTTCACATCAAAGTATAGACATTGCAAAATGCAGTTTGGAACAATTGCAGAAACATTATAAAAGTACATTGTAGATTAAGATGAGTTTAATGCCAAAACAAATATATAAGAAATAATTTATTTGCCATGAATTACGTTTATAATATTGAATGAAATGTGTGATCATACCCCGGTCAGTGAAAGTGTGTTCCCTACCCCTAGGCCCCAGAGGGTTAAAGTATGAATGCCCTCCTTTTAACACTTGTGATGATGCCCCCCCAGAGGTATTTTGCACACCTTGGCCTCTTTTGTTTATGGTAATTATCCCTCAGTCATGGCCCGTCTGGGATGACCTTGTGATTACGTACCGGCCTGCGCTCCACTGTGACTCGGACCCAGTTTAAAAATGTCCCCTTGTGTTATTCCTATGTTCAGAATTAAGAGGTCACCTCTGGGCTCTTCGTGGTGCTGGGAAATCCCCAGTTAGAGTAACGAGTATGAAAACCAAGGGACCTGGATACTGGTTAGGAGTCTGTGAGTGAAGGCAGTGTGTCACGTGGGCCCCAATCACACCAGGCCTGGCCCTGCCCCTGACGCCGTCTCTGTGTCTCCAAGGGAACGCATGAAGCTGCCCTACATGAACGATCAGTGCGAGCAGATGCTGAAGATCTCCAACGAGTTTGTCCGACTCCAGGTGTCCCATGAGGAGTATCTGTGCATGAAGGTGCTTCTGCTGCTGAGCACCAGTAAGGCCTGGCCGCCGCTCCGCCTGCGTAGGGACACATGGCCCCGGGCCACCAGTCTGTCTGTGTAGGGACAGGAAGGCCAGTTTACTTCTGCTAATTACGGACAGTAATCACATGTGCTGCTGTGTCAGTTGAGCCTCATGCGCATACATCTTGCCCGAGACTGTAAACTGGGAACCCATTAGCATCTGCTGTGTCTCGTGGCTCCTCATCCCGTAAACCCTGACTAACTAGGGTGTGCACCTTTCCACAGTCCCGAAGGAAGGGCTCAAGAGCCAGGCTGTGTTTGACGAGATCCGCATGTCCTACATCAAGGAGCTGGGCAAGGCCATCGTCCGGCGGCAGGAGAGCTCCAGCCAGAACTGGCAGAGGTTCTACCAGCTGACAAAGCTGCTGGATTCCATGCACGAGGTGAGCGGGCCGGGCCGGTCTGATTGGGGGCTGCTCTAGGGGAATGAGCCATGATAAATGATTGAGATGGTGGGGAGCCTGAAAGGGGGACAGTGACCTTCTCTGAGGGAGGAGTTCCCGGCGTGAATAGGAGGGAAGGACACCACTCACGCTGTAGGGGTGTGTCCATCCTGAGACGAGGCTCCCACCGGCCGGGGGTGTCTGATGGCCTCCTGTCTCCACAGCTGGTCGGGGGGCTCCTCAACTTCTGTTTCTACACCTTTGTGAACAAGTCCCTGAGCGTGGAGTTTCCAGAGATGCTGGCCGAGATCATCAGCAACCAGCTGCCCAAGTTCAAAGCCGGCAGCATGAAACCTCTGCTCTTTCACCAGAAGTGACCGCCTTACAGCGCGATGCGATGCCTTAAAGCCCAGCCGGGGGATGGACTGGGACGGGACGGGGGGGTCGGGGGGGCGGGGACACTTCCCAGACCCCGGAATATCTAAGGGATGTAGACCCACAACACTCCTAGTATTGAAATATTTTTAGATGTTTCACATCACTGCCATCTGTATGAATGATCAAGCGCAGACATTTCCATGTTTCCAGGAATCCTTGCCTAGATGAATTTGATGACAGACTTGCTGTTACCCAAAAAAGCCTGATGCGGATGGGACTCGGTTGCGGATGTGATGGGACTCGTGGCTCGCACTGAGTGGGTTTATTGAGGAGTAGGTCCGTGCCACGCCATTTAGGTAGAATGTGCTTTGTGAGTTCAGCGTTCCCTTCGATCGCCTGGATATATTTTGAAATTCATATGATGATGGATTGACGATAAATGCATGCAGGTTTTTACATGGTTTACAGAGTTTATCGGAGAAGGGAGAAGGTGCCTTTACGCTGTACTGTCTCTGTTTCATGGGTGAGGCTCTGCATGCCCCCCCTACACATCCGTATGCACTGTTGTCGTCTTGCTCTGCCCCCCCCCCCCACGCAGTGAGTGGCCCTTGTCAGCCGGGCATGGTCTCATTTCACAGCATCAGCGTTAGCGTGTGCTTCTCCTGCTAACCCCCTCCCAGCAGGCGTGGGGGTCATCCCACGTTCCCAGTCCCGCAGGGCTAACATGACGTCGGGAGGTGGTGCAGGCAGAACGGCGGCGGCGGTGTCCAAACACAGTGATCGTGCTGAACGCCCTTAATGAATCCCCACTCTCAGAGGTCGTTTCTCTGCTGTCGCTGAACTGTGTCTCTCATTGTACCCCCTGCCAGCGCCCCATCCTCTGGTAGATAACGTGTGTGTGTGTGTGTGTGTGTGTGTGCGCGCGCATCCTTTTTAACGCCCTTGGTGCCAAATGTTTTCTAAGTTGTAATTTTGAACGCTTCAGCTTGCGTGTGTCTTAACAGACGTCGGTGTTGTTAAGCGGACAGGCCCTGCACCTCGCCCATCGATGATTCTGTCGGAGAGGCTGTGTGTGTACTGTGGGGGTTTTCGTCTTGGGAACCGACCCGTCTGGGCTCGGGCCCCCACCAGCCAGAACAAGCCAGTTCAGTTTGCAGCATTGCTCAGTATCTACCTGTATTCAAATATAAATGTATATCTATAAAGTAATACTCAGTGGGTATTTTTATAATGCTTTTTTTTTTTATTTGAACACCAGCACATTTATCTCGTCAGTTTTTCTCTACCTGCCATTTTGATTTTTATATTCTTGTCAGGTAACCATCATCGGAGCACAGTAACTCTTATTGACCTATGGATGACTAAATGTGAATCTCATTACATACTTTCTGTAGTGTAACAAATGATTGGCTTTAACAAACGTCTGTACTGAAATTTGACTGAACATTGAATTTGAAAGAGAGCAGCGCAAAATATGTCACTAGCTCAACAGCAATGACCTTCTCACCCCCAGATTATAAGTGACCGTATCGGGACTCCCCACTTGTGACGTAGTGGAGGAAGGCCGAGATTGTACCGATCCTGGTACTGGGCGGTATACCGGTTCATACCAAAAACCGGTTTTTATTTTTGTTATGATTTGGATTTTTCTTATACCGTAATACCGGTTTAAATAGCCGTAACAACGCTTGGAACTTAGCGCAGCGCGTAACTGTATAAGGGGGGACCTTTTTCACTGCTACACCGCTAAACACGCGTGTGATGGAGTACCTGCGTTACTGGAGGTACTGAGTGGCGGAAATGAACAGAGAAGCTGTAGCAGACGGTGAAGTTGAACATGATGACACGGAAGGACTTCTGCTTTTAAAAGCTTGGACGCGGTCCAAACAACTATTTACTGCAAATGCTGACGAGCTAAAGTTGTCACCGGAGGTGGCAGCACAAGCAATTTGCCGCACAACGTTAGCCGCAAACATACTGTGGAGTCCCAGGAATGTATGAAACTGAGATCGGCATCCTCCACGTCCTCAGGTAAAACTGAAAAAGCTCCACTTTTTCCGGTCAGACGTCACTTGTAGACGCGTTTGCTAGCGCTTCTCTTGGGTTTACAGCGCTGTTGATTTAATGACAAATTAACAGATTTTGTACGCCACCCTGGACGCGGATATTTTAGTCGCTTTTGAGGTAGTTGACGCGACATATTTTCTGACGCGCGCTCTCTGTCCTCTGGTTAGAGCGTGCTCACCTCTGTGTGTGCGCGCACGTCTCTGTGCGCGCGCATTGGTGCGGGTAAAGAGAGCAGAGGAGAATTAGAAACGCACGATCATGTCGACACAGAAATAGGCTCGTTCGGGATGAACTGCGCCTGGAAAATAGACGAGAGCAGGCGGCCGAACGGGGGGAGAAGTTAAAAGTCCGCTATGAAGTCGGGCAGTTTTGAACTTTTCTAGTAGCATTCAAGTCCCCGTTTGTACTGTGCGTCTCAAATCCTCACATCCTGTGAGGTCGGATGCAGATTAAATAAAATTGTATTTTCCGCTAACTGTTTGTTGTTAAAATGCTCTACAGAAGATGATGAGCTTATGGTTTAACCTCCATACAGTATGACTCATGTATTTCTCATGAAACTAAAAAATTGTGATAAAAAGCTGTCATCATGTCAGTTTGCTTTTTAAACTTAATTGCAAACTTTAATCTGTCAATAGAAACACAAGACAGACATGTCGATTATTGATCTGTCACATATTTAGACTGTCAGGAAAAATCTGTACAGATGTTATTTTATCAGAGTAACAGTCTAAGATACAATCTGCTTTTCTGAAAAAATCACAGCATTTATTCTGTAAAAGAATCGATCTTCACAATGAAAACTCAGATTAATTAGTCAAAATATTTCAAAGTAAATAAAAAAGGAAACGTTTCCAATAAACGTCCTGTTGTTGATCCAACACCTGAACCAATCAGATCAGGTGAGAGCAGGTGTTTACTGTCATGCCCTGAGGTTTTGCAGCCGTTGGGGTGCAACTGCAGCATCTTGCTCCAAAATTTGCGGCCGCCTTGATCTCACGAGGTTATCGTTGCCTAAGTAGGCATGACATCAGAGCAAGTGGGCATCAAGTCGGACAGAAAATTAACCGGCATGCATCTGCGCAGAACTTGCTCATCTCGAATGAGCCTATTGACTGAGACATGTCGTTGGGTAAATTAAGATAAATAACATAAGGCTGTTTAGGTAGTTTAAAAGGACAATGTGTAGACCTGTTCTATAGGAAAGGCAAACTGAAATGACTTCTGTTGTGATCTGGCGCTCTTCTCTCAATCAGTGGAAAATATGATTAACACCCACTCATGCATGGGGAAAAAAGTACCGTTGAATACCGTGAATTTTGAAAAATACCGTGATATAGGATTTTGGTCATACTGCCCAGCTCTAACCGATCCCTTGCGTTCCCGTGAAATGCTGAGTCAGATCTTTGTCTACGTTTCACCAAATCTCATCTGAGTCATTGTCCAGTCCCCTCCGTGGTGTGTCCGTGACGACAGGCGGCATGCACCATCTTTCACATCGTTACGCTCTCCGGACAGAGGGGGCAGTCCCCTCCGTGAGCCACGGTGTGTGTGTGATGACAGGCGGCATGCGGCCTCCTTTCTGCTACTTGTGCTTTAGTGGATTGTTCATTTACACCTCTGGGTTACTTTCACATACAGCTGTGATCGTTTGTGGGTCGGACCCTCGGACGAGTCGTGTTTTACCCCCCATATAGTGAGAGCTGAGTTTAGAAAGTATTGACAGAGCATTGTAAAGTAATTTTGATACAGTATTTTTATACACTTTCTCAAAGGAAGCGGAGAGCCTTACTAAGAATCCTAATTACTTTTTAGATAATTTATCTGGTGCACTATGCTCTGCCAATCATTAATTGTGTGATACACTTTAATTTGCTCAACTTTCATGGTTTCCAGGTGCATACAGTACAGATTTTAATATGACATGGGAAAGTATAGTTTGTATATATACACACACACACAATCAGAGCCATATGCAAATGTGAGGTTTGTACCACCTACTTGTAAATAAATGTAAATTCTATATTTCTGGGGGAGATGTTTTAAGTGCCACGTTTTAACAAAATTTAAATAAACTGGAGAATGTTTTATAGTGATAGTGACCAAAGCAGAACACACAAGCAGGCCCTGTACAGCAGTGATTCACGGTGTCCGGTAACTTTTTCTAAAAGAAGCATTTTGTATGACAGATCAGTGTTTCTGGATGTTACTGTGCAGAGAGCTGAGCCGTGTGTGAAAGTAACCTACTGGTCTGAGCGTCGCACTACCCTGATTAATAAATACTGGTTGAAAAAGTATATTTTCTATAAGACACATGTATCTATAAAGATTTAAGGGCAGATCATAATTCACTGGTTTATGGCTTTCATTAAGATGTTTGCTTGTATTTCACCTATGTAAATGTAATCCCATGTATAGAGTATACAGTGTATTTGTTTAAGAGAGTTTTCTATTCCGCCTGTAGTAAATATGTTGATCTTTTCATCCATTTGATTAAATGTTGGACTGTCTTTGTGTGGTATTTTCGAAAACACCATTAGTTGTATTCCCTGGGTATAAGGTAAGATGTCACACTTAACGCAGTCCAAGTGAATAGTGGTATAATAATAAAGCCGCTTTTCCATTTCCGTGTTGTTTTAATGTCTTTATTGGTTTCATTTTCGTTAAAGCCATTTTCTGCTCCACAAACTTGCTAAAACTGAACGTGTTGGCGCCCACCCAGCAGAAAGCTGAATCTCTAAGCTGTTTCAGTCCAGACAGCGTAGCGATTTTTAAGCTGAACGTTACCCCCTGTAGCAACAAAGTCCATTTAATGGCATTTTATACTGTATTTTAACTTTTTAAATGTTATGGTGGGTCTTTGGGCATATGAGCCAAAACATTTTAATATGCAGGAAGAGGCACAAACCAGCTCAAGTCACTGATTAACCAGCACAGGCGGTGATAAACAGCTGCTCCCAACCAACGGTGTCGCTCTCCCCAGTACCCTGCTTATATAAGCCTCCCTGCGATGGGCGTCTCTCTGTATTTGCTGTACAAAGCGGCTAACAGATGGTAATATAATTCAGCTGCTAAAACCCTCCTATTGGTAAAATGACTTCCAGGGCTCATTCATGGCTGTCTTTGTGTAAAGAAAGAAAATTATATTAAAGTTTAAGATTTAATCAAAAACAATATTCAACAGTCAAAACGGACAGGGGAGAGGGTGAACAATTAAGCTAAAAAATTAAGTTAGTATGCAAAATATAAAATACAAAATATAAACTTTTACTTAAAAAAATTTACCTCAAATGTATTTACAATGTTAAGATGACCAAAGTATTTGCTGCCTCACGTGCCGTCCTGCAACATTAATTTAATGTTTAAAGAGGCTTATGCACGACCCAAGGAGTCTATTTTCACATTGAACCCCGCCACCCCATTCCCAGGCTACATCACTATAAATAACCAATGAAGATTTGTCAAAACGAAACGTACAAATGTTTCAGAACATTTGAAACAGTGCGTTCTTTCTAAGGATTTTCTTCTAGATGAACAATTTGATTATTTGTAGTAGTTCTAAACAAAGCACAAACAATGAAGAGACGTACAGTCAGTATGTGTCACACCCGGGGACTCGAGGGCGCCCCCTGCCTCTGTCTCCACTATCACCACGGATGGGCGGCGGGGCGGTGACACAGAGACCAGGCTCCCCTGTCACCAAGCAACCATCCTCCCCATAAAGATCAAGTGATGCACCCAGAAACTGTGCCAAAGCTCAGGTGACTGAAAGGGGAGGAGCTGTGCTGAACGACAGTGAGGGCTGGGCGGGGAAATAAAAGAGGACAGGCATGATGGTCTAGACACACACATACACACACACGTGCAGAGAGGCCTCCTGAAGGCCAGCGCCCCCTAGGGACAGAGCCCGGCGCAGTCCGCTCATACAAACTCCACGTAATTCTCCGGTATCAGGCCCGTCTTCCCCTCCAAGGTTCCTTCTAGCCATCCAGGCTCCCGTGACGGGTGAACTGTGAGAGAAGCCGGTCACATGTCACTGACAGACCACTTGTACGACACTCTCACAAAACTACTGCAATCCCTTATGTCAATTTTGAATTCAATGTCTGTTTACTTTTAAAAATAATGAGAAATCGCCCAGGCTAAAACCTTAGCTAGGTCCTGTACTGATTGAGACCCTACAGCACAGTGGGACAGCGAGAGCTGCACGGACCCTGGCTCCAGCAGCGCTATGTTTGTGTAGTATGGGAGTCGAAAGGGGGCGGGGCTTTACCTGCTGACCACGGGATTGGCTGAATGGTTAGTTTAAGGTGCCTGGCCAGGACCGGCTGTCCTACAGGAGGACAGTGCGGCCATCACAGTGACAGCCCCCCCTCATGACAGGCGATCGCAGAAGCCGTAACGAGTTTGAAAGGAATTACCTCGTCTGTCAGTGTTTCAAATTTAAGTAACTATCATAAAATAAGGCTTGTTAGAGAAAATGCATGTTTAATATCAGTAATATTTCTACTTGCTGGCTGACTTGCTTGTCTCATTTGTTACATATTAATCAGCTGTCAGCTCTGACAATAGGACTGAAGTCAGTTTCTTTCTAGACCCTTTGTGCCAAGGAGCTGGTTTGGTGAACACGTGCACACACACACAGTCCCTCAGAGACACTCACCATTTTCAAAGATGGCGCCCGCGGTGAAGGAGAGCTCGGAAGAGTGCTCCGCCTTGCATGCGTACAGCGCCCTAGCCTTCTGTGCGACAGGGCTGTAAGGGCAAGAATTCCCACAGAATAAGTCTCTGTGTAAGGCTATATGGGTGCAGCATCCTGCCTACACTCTCGGATGTGTGGAGTTTGCAGGACCTCCCTGTGTGGTTGGGGGCTTCCTCGGAACACTGAAGTTACCTCTCTCAGTCCAAAGACATGCGGTCAGGCTGAGTGGCTCTGATCTGGCTCTGAGCTGGCTCTGTCAGCAGCCATAGCACCTACAGGTCAGCGTAGGTAAGCCATATGAAGCTAAGTAGGTTTGGGTCTGTCTGGTACTTGGATGGGAGGCCAACTAGGAAAACTGGGGTGTTGCTGAAACAGGTGTTGGTGTGGCCAACAGGTTAGCCCATCAATGGTCTGTGTGGATCCCAGTGCAGTGATGGGGACGCTGTGCTGTAAAAATGGTGCTGTCCTTTGGGTGAGATGCAGAACTGAGGTTCCTGACTCTCTGAGGTCATAAAAGATCCCTGGGCTTCTTTCGAAAGAGCAGAGGTGATACCACAATGTCCTGGCTAAAAGTGCCCACTGTGGCCATATCAGATCTGGCCTCCTAATCATCCCCTATATCTAACTGGTGAATTCTTTCCTGCCCCTTAGCTTACTGTCTGGCAGGTGTACTGGTGCAGAATGGCTGCCATTGCATCATCCAGGTGGGGGTTGAAGTGGCTCCCAACTGTTTCTTTTTTAAAAGCGCTATATAAATGTAACTTCCTTTCATTCATGGTGTGCGCACCCTGCAAAGGACCGGCATGCCGTCAGGGGGAAACCCCGTGTTCTTTGGGTGAGGATCCTTCTGGTCTCAGGGCACCTTTCTGGGTGATGTGTTATCGTGTCAAGCACCAACAGTCTCTAAGATTAACTCTTGAGAAGGTTTATCTGGAGGGGGCATGCTGACTTAGGTGGTCAGAGATTGCCTCACTCTCATCCCACTCTCATGCAGTCTGCTAAGTAAAAACAGCAAAGTAATGTGTCTGAAATGAACACAAGACAGAAGCATTCGCCTCTATGAGATCATAATGAAAACAAAACAATCCACACTCTGTGCCGATCGCAAAATTAAATAAACCATCCCTCCGTGCATCTGTAATTAAAGCGTCTTTATTTAATTTAATTTGTCCTGTCGACAGGATGAATCACCTCTGTTTTCATGGCCTAGTTCTGCCATCTGCAGGCACCGTGTGACCCCTCAGAGTCACCAAAGCAGGGAGTCACAGGCCAAGGTGACGGAGCTGGCCCCCTGCAGGGAATGGCTTTTATTTCCAGCTCATGGAGCAGGATGTGGATAGAACTCAGGGTTACGAGTAAAATGGGCCAGTGATGTGCTCAGATGCTAATGGATGGTAAATGAGGATCCACTGAGAAAGCACGTGAACAGCAGGAATTCAGGGGGGAACAGGAACATGTCTGGAGGAGGCGCTGAGGGAGGAGAACATGGGCCAGGTGGGGGAATGCGGGGAGGAGGCGCTGGGGGGAGGAGAACATGGACCAGGAAGGGGAACGCAGGGAGGAGGCGCTGGGGAGAAGAAAACATGGGCCAGGAGAGGGAATGCGGGGAGGAGGCGCTGGGGAGAGGAGAACATGGGCCAGGAGGGGGAACGTGGGGAGGAGGCGCTGGGGGACGAGAACATGGGCCAGGAGGCGCTGGGGGAGGAGAACATGGGCCAGGAGGGGGAACGCAGGGAGGAGGCGCTGGTGGAGGAGAACATGGGCCAGGATGGGGAACGTGGGGAGGAGGCGCTGGGGGAGGAGAACATGGGCCAGGAGGGGGAACGTGGGGAGAAGAACATGGGCCAGGAGGGGGAACGTGGGGAGGAGGCACTGGGGGAGGAGCAGAGAACATGGGCCAGGAGGGGGAACGCGGGGAGGAGGCGCTGGGGGAGGAGCGGGCACAGAGACACACCTGAGCAGGGAGCAGTCGCTGGAACCCGGCTGGGGGCTGGAGGGAGCGGAGAACATGGGCCAGGAGGGGGAACGCGGGGAGGAGGCGCTGGGGGAGGCCGGGCTGCAAGACACAAGCGAGAGAGCAGTGAGATGCGAGCTGGCCAATGCAACAGCAGGGCAAGGTCAGGTGGTCAGTTGCTAGGATACAGATTATCCTGCATAATTACCCCGACTGCCAGGATAACCAGAGGAGCTACAATCAGGCTTAAGCCATAATAAAAACATCCCAATTTCAGTCATCACAGTTTTTGATGAAAATGTGCTGAAAATAAAACAGCAAAAGCCAGCGTTTGAAAGGCAGAAGCACATGGACAGCTTCAGCACAGAAAGTAGGAATGATGTACCCAGTTAAGACAGAACTTTCCAAGGGACTGGCTGCACCCCAGCCCTAAAAAAACAAACCAAAAGCCACCCACCGAGATGCACTGAGACTCGTAACTAACGCAGCACCACAGTGGACATTTAAAGGGAAAGACGTTGGTGTGAGGGCGACGTGGGGCCGCCAATATGAGACCCTCACAAGGAACCTGCAGGTGAGGCTACGGCAGGGTTACTATTACCAATGAAAAGCTAAAACTATAGGAAGACACTTCTGTCAACTGAAAGAAAATATGAAAAAACTAAATTTTAACAAAAACTATGAATATTACTTTCAAAACTAAAAAATAATATAAAAACAAATGTCAAATATGATTCATTATTGTTTTTTAACACCATTAATTAATGATTTGTTTATCTTTCCTGCTTAATGGAAAGAATTCAGAGAGACGTAGCTCAGTATATTTCCTCTAGATGGCGCCATGCTTTGGACGTCTTCTGCCTAATGAGCCTCAGAAATAGCTAACAGCACTATACTGCAACGTTTTGTAGTAGCTAGCTAAGTCCTACAACTTTCAGTCTAACTCTAAAAATATATAAAATTATATATAAACTATCCCGAATTATTTCATTTAGATGAAGACTACTAAAACCATGCTGAAAACTAAGATGAACTGAATTTCAAAAGAAATTCTAAAATAAAAAAATTTAAAACCAACGCTATAACAACACTGGGTCTGGGCTGCAGCCATCCTGGACCAGGTGACAGCCATGTGCTGCGGCATCACGCCTTAGCGTGGGCCTTCGGGACCAGCTCATGACTTTCAGGGACAAGAACAATCGGCGTCTGATGGGGAACATCTCTAACAACAGAGAGCAGCTGTGTGACTGGGTGTACGAGGGCAAGAGAGCTCCCCCTAGAGGCTTCCCTGGGCACGACAGCTGTTAGCACACCATGACTCATCAGGGTCCTTACAGGGCCATGTCTGCCTACGCCTCTGCCTGTTGTCTGGGGGCCACAGTCGGGACACCGATCAAAAGGGGTCCAGGAAGCCTTTGAACCCACGATAGATTTGCTCTCTATACCCAACCTCCAAAGACAACAGCCGTATGTCCCTGGTTGCGCATAAATGTTTGTGAAGAGCATGTCCCCCCATCCCACTCCTACCTTGTGGGGACACTGGAGCGGCATTTTGGGTTCACCCTGAAAAGCAAGCAGCAGAAGACAGAAGAGGTTAGGTTGGCATCAGGCAGGAGGGCGCCCCCGCCTGGCCCAGCATGGAGCGCCGGCCAGCATCTCATTCCAATACTCCAGTTTTATCTCAGATCTTTGCAACAATCAATGAAATGTGCTTATGATAGTGAAGGTTAATGCTGTTCACCAGGCTCATTGTATCACGACTTGTGGGGAGCAGAATCTGTTTTGAACCTCTGAAGAAAGCAAAAGGACTGATGGATGCAGTCAAACATCCTAGGAGAAAAGGTCTCTAGCGAAAAGATACGTACGGAGGGTTTCATTCCCGCTCCATCTTCTGTGACCCTGATATTTCCATCAGACATTACTAACCGTAACGGCATCTAACTCCACCCTCAGCACCCATCACGTTTTATTCGGCCACATCAGTCACTGTGCTTCAATGACATCAGCGGATGAGCAAATAACGGTAAGGAGCCAAACACGCCATATATTAAAATACTGCTTCCTCCTAGCCAAGAGCTGCCCTCAGCTAAATGACTCACAGGTTCATGCTATGATAAATTGAGACCAGGAACACCTCTGTCAGCAGAGACTTCTGCAGAATCACTAATAAAAATCACCATAACACCACCAGCCCGGACGGTAGCCTGTGCATGGTCACGCGTGTTCCTGCAAACACTTTATCTTTGATATAATGTATAATGTTGTAATGGACACCGTAGATGTCAAAGGATGAACCGCAGTATATGTGGCCTGTGATACCGCCGCCCATCCACCCGCTAATGGAGACCAGGGCCATGAAACCATGGATATCGAGGACGGGACGCCAGCCGATCGCAGGGCACGGTGTGAGAGATCAGGGAATGGCAGGGTCCTCAGGGAGTGCAGGGCTGTGCGCATCACACAGCAGGGTCAGCTAAAGAGGCAGTGTTTGTTTATGAGCTTTGACAGCCGGGAATGGGGGGGGGGGGGGGGGGCGGGGCTAAAACCGCACACAGGGAACAAAGCGACAGGAAAGAAAAGTGAAAAAACACACACATTGGGGACAGCAAACCAAAAAGAGCACCAAAAACAACA
>JAODLD010000002.1:5933047-5943934 GCA_026781065.1 Mormyrops boulengeri
AATGTTGGCATTTGGCAAAGCAGTAAGGGAAAGGGGGCAGAGAGAGAGAGCGTGAGAGAGAGAGAGAGACCAGCCAAGGCCAGGCCTAGCCCTCAGCGCACACATGGGGGCGGTTAGCAGAGAGAGAGGGAGAGAGAGAGAGAGGCAGATAGAGAAAGAGAGAAGAGAGAGAGAGGGGGAGACAGAGAGAGAGAAAGGGGGCAGAGAGAGAGAGCGTGAGAGAGAGACAGACAAATAGAGATAGAGAGAGACAGAGGCAGATAGAGAGAAAGGGAGAGACAGAGGTAGATAGACAGAGAGCAATAGAGAGAGAGGGGTAGAGAGAGGGGGGGAGAGTCAGAGTCAGATAGAGAGAGAGAGAGAGAGAGAGAGAGAGAGGACTCACTGGCTGCCTTGATGAATGTCCTCTGGAACTGGTACGTCATTAGGGGAGCAGGGAGCATTCTGTGATGAAAACAAGAATGACATCACCGCCATGCTGAGGCTCTGCTCCCCCATCAATGGACGGCTGTGTAGGGACCACCCCGGACCCCCCGACGGTGACAGCATAGAGCAGCAGGCCCTGATACCTCAGGTAGTGTTTCAGCGCACTGGTGATGGTCTTTATCTCCCACTCTGATGAGTTGCCCAGTTCCACGTCCGCACTGGTTTTGGGGTCTGCGGAACAGAGATGGCAACATCAGCAGCCCGCCACAAACCCCCAGCACCACCCTGGCCCCCCAGCGAGGGACAGAGAGAGTGGCATGTGTGTAGGACAGCAGGGGGGGAGGTCTCAGAGGCTCAGCTCTCAGCTGACAGGAAGGAAACAGGCCGGGAGAGAGGAGGATGTCTACACAACTGCTGATATCATATAAAAATCAGGCTGGTGCTGGGGGGGCACTGGGGGCGACACAGAGGCAAACACTACTGTCATCATCATCATCATTCTCAGTGCTGTCACTGTTATTATTATTATTATTATTATTATTATTATTATTATTATTATTATGAGCTCCCGCCGTTCTCGGCACAGCACTGCCATACGGCCCTCTTTCTCAGGCGTCTATAAGCACAACCCTCTGGGGACTGGACCCAACTTCCACCTGGAGCATGTGGTCAGCGCAGGTAACAGGTGACCATCCAGTCCTCCCAGCTCCCTATCTTTAATCCCCCAAGAAAACAGAGGCCTACTCCGTTGTTAAGCCCCTGCAGACCAATAGATGGCTGTGCTGGCAGACAAGCCTCCAGTAGGGGGCGCCGTGGGGGCAGGAATCTTCTGGCCAGCGATTATCCCCTGGCTGCTCCCCTTGGAAGGTGTATCATTACCCATGGACAGATTCAGCAGCTTCTGCACTCTGGAGCTGACTCCCACGATCCTGTAGAGGCCTTGTTCCTCGATGCCTGCAGTGAGGAGCATGGAAGGACAGCATGGTGGCACCGGAGAGTGGGCAACACATAGCAGTGAGCCCAGTAAACGGGCCAGAGCTGCAGAATACCTCAAAGGTTCTGAGCAGGACAGACTTCGGAATTCAATCACATCTAAATGTATTTTTACAGTAACTAACACAAGAGTTAAAACTGCTATGCAGAATGTTACAGGCTGTATACAGTCAAGGAACCTGGCTGGGTGACAGTGACAGGCAGGGCGCGGTCAGTGTGACAGGGACATGGTCTGGGGACAGGGAGACTCACCTCTGGTCTCCACGGCGTGGATGAACTTCCTGATGACATTAAAGCCAATACTGTCCAGCTGCGCAACTGAAAAAGTGAGACCTGAGTCATGCAGTGATTAGGGACAGACAGCAGGACAGAGAGACAGTAAGAGGAAGCACTGGGTCTCTGAGGGAGACCAGCAGCTGGCCAGGAGGGAGGCGGCCTCAGGAACCTGAACTGGGCCGGTCACTCTTCCGCCCTTAGGCAGAGATTCCCAGGAAAGACCAACTCTAATGCGAGACCAGAGGCAGAAACTTAAGAGCCGTGTAAAGTCACATGGTGACCAGCGATCACTTTCCATTTCCCCACCGATCCTGGGGAGTCGCAGAGCGGTAATGATACGCAGGAAATTGCCAGCCCAGGGGCCTCAAGCGCACCCCCCCCCACACCCCCATCATGGTGGCCTGGAGCCCGGGGCAGTGCTTACCGCCTTCACTCTGGCTGTCCTTGTTCAGGTTATACACCTGTCAATCAAAGCAGACACACTTGTGATCAGCCTGTGTGCGTGAGCAGGACATCCCACCTAGGTCCCCGCACGCCTACACCCAGCAACTCGCCCTGGGGGCTGGCCACATGTGGCCGTGGTGAGCCAGAGCAGAGTACCCGTCTCCGCGGCCCATAACCTCAGGGTGGCGGCTTACCGGCTCCCTCCCGTCCATGGCCTCCATCCAGAGCCGGCGATCCTCCTCTGACAGGGCCTGCATCGTCATCACGCCGCTCCTGTCATCGACGAGAACCAACGCTGCCATCAGAGCCGTGTATGTCACCATGGTTACCACCTGACAGTGCCGAACACGGCCATGCGGCCCTGAAAAAACCAGGGGGGCAGTTTATAGACCACCAAGCCCCCCCATCCACGGCAGCAGCTATGACGCACGCCGCCCCCATAGGCTGCTCTCAGCACTAAAGGCACAGCGACATGATCGCCGGCACGTAGAACTGGCCACACGGTGTCACAGCGGCAGCAGGAAACGCTAGGCACGCCGCTAGCGGTATCCCACGACAACCGGAGGAGGTGGCGGCCAGACGGCTCCGTCTCCGGCCCCAAGAACCCACCAAGTGGAACCGCGCGGCCCGGCCCAGAGCCCCCATCTCGGCACCAAGCCGTTCAGGTTCTGTCATCGCGACGCCACACCCCCCACCTGCCTGCCGAACAACCTTCACCCTCCATACGTCGCAAAGACGCAGGTTTGTCAGGCCGCTGACAGGGGGGGCCACTGCTTCTCTAGGCTTTACCTCACTGCGGTGAGGAGATCTCCTTCGTGACACGAGGAGAAAGGAGAAGACAGAGTATTGTAAAGGAGGGGAAACTAGGGAGGAAAATGAACAGATGCTGTGGAGGGGTGACAGTGTCACGACTCCACCAAAACAGAGAGGGCACATCATTAGCCATCTGGTTCCTTTCCACCTGTAATTAGGATTCCATAAAAGATAAAGGTAGGGGTGTACCTATCTGACTTATTCAATCCCGATAACCATAACGATACCTGGGCTTTGGGTATCAGCCGATACCGAGTACCAAACCGATACCAGTGTTTCATAAGCTGTATGCCTCAGTGTGGAAGAGACTGGGATCATTCTTTTATGTGCATGACAACACCAGGCTTGACTGTAATGGTCATTTGGTTGTGAATAAATAATTTATCCAAATAAAAATAGGCATTTTTGCTATCAAAAATCCCTAACCTTTCATTATGTGCCAAATTATTGTCAACTAGAATGAACTAAACTGTCATTATTTCCATCCACTATTCGGGTGTTCAAAGCTGGATATGTAAGCGGAGGGCGGATGCCCATTAGCAGATGCGGCTTTTCTTGGGTCAGGGGTACATCAGAGGTATTTTCAGCAAGTGCATCACCCCACGGCAAATCTGAATCACCCCCCAGATCTGAATCACCCCCCAAATCTGAATCACCCCCCAGATCTGAATCACCCCCCAGATCTGAATCACCACCCAGATCTGAATCACCCCACAGATCTGCGCTGGTTGCTCTCGCATAGGATCCATGCAGGCAGCCAGCTGCTTTGCCATATTTTAATACACTTGGCAGAAAATATTAATCATTGTGTTTCCATCTGGTACAAATAAGTCCTGGAACAACATCAATAGATACCGCCTTACCTACAAATCACTGCAGTGTATAAAATGTGGCTTGGGGTGCATTAACCTGCCTATATCACAGTAACCACACATTCAGGCTACGCGGCTACACCATAACTACGGCGTGATCTACACAGACGTGGAAATCAGCCTGGATGCAATTGTACAATTTGTACATAAATTTTCACTTTTACGAGCCAAAGAATTTATTAGCAGAACTACTATTTATGCTCGGGCACTGTAACGGTAATGGCAAACTGCGGTATTTCCTTGCAGTTGGGATATTTCAAAATAGCGGAATAGTGGTGCTTTATTAAATACCGTCAATATGCTGCATAACTGGTTGGCATAGACTGCAGGCGTGAAATACCTCCAAACTGCTGACATTTTAGCGCTCTCCAAGCTGTTAGTGTTCCTTCTAGCAAAATGTCCCTATCTAGCAGACAGTGGACGTAAACATACAGTAACAAAGAGCTGAATAGACTGGCCCCACTGTCACGATACCTCATCCCAATACCTCAGTATGAATTGAACTAATATCAGTATGGGATCTCTGTATGCAAAGGTAAAAGCCGTGGTTCATTCACACTGGCCTGAGGGCGTTCACCCCCCTCGCTGTCAGGCAGACTCGAGGGCCCCATCTGCTGGCCACTTCAGACGGCATGTCTGCTCACCGGTCCATTGCCTCCACGTCGAAACAGAACCTCTTCTCGATGGAGTCAGTCTTCCTCCGAGTGCAGGACTTCAGCGTAAAGGACTCCTCATCGCTCTAAAGAGAAGACAGAAAAACAGATTGGTATCCCGTGCAGCTGTGCACTTTTAACACTCCAGTACTCCAGAATTCTACCGAGAGCGGTTGCACTGTGTTCCTGCTGCGACGCAGTTTTGCTCCATCCCCTGCACGTCCTCAGCTCCCACCAGAAGCCTTTCAGAAGCAGAGCATTCTGCTGACTCGCTAATTTTTCAGTCGTTTTGCATTTTTGTTCTTCTGTGGACAAAGCCGTCACATGGCTGTTGTTTATTTTTTTGCCCGTTTTAATAGTTTATTGCCGTTATTTTCTGCTTTGATGTGCTGTACACACAATGATAATTTAGTAAAGATGTTATGAATAATATGGATCAAAGATGTTTTTTTAGTTCTTACAAGTACATTCATACAGTGCGTGTTAGCAGGAGGAAAACACTGGCATTCATCCTCCTGCTTCATGTTGAACAACCTCTGGCCGGCTGGCTGGGAAACCTCATGAATATTCAGCGCTACCTGATTGGCTGTGTGTATCTGTGTGTGTGTGCATGCCTGTATGTCTGTACACGTGCATATATCTGTGTGTGTGTACATGCCTGTGTGTCTGTACACGTGAGTGTATCTATGTGTGTGTACAAGCCTGTGTGTCTGTACACCTGTGTGTATCTGTGTGTGTGTGCATGCCTGTATGTCTGTACACGTGCGTGTATCTGTGTGTGTGTACATGCCTGTGTGTCTGTACATGTGTGTGTATCTGTGTGTGTGTACATGCCTGTGTGTCTGTACACGTGTGTGTATCTATGTGTGTGTACATGCCTGTGTGTCTGTACACCTGTGTGTATCTGTGTGTGTGTACATGCCTATGTGTCTGTACACGTGTGTATCTGTGTGTGTGTGCATGCCTGTGTGTCTGTACACGTGTGTATCTGTGTCTGTGTACACGTGTGTGCATCTGTGTGTGTGTGCGTGCCTGTATGTCTGTACACGTGCGTGTATCTGTATGTGTGTGTGTGCCTGTGTATCTGCACACGTGTGTGTATCTGTGTGTGTGTGCGTGCCTGTGTGTCTGTACACGTGTGTATCTGTGTCTGTGTACACGTGTGTGCATCTGTGTGTGTGCGCGTGCCTGTATGTCTGTACACGTGCGTGTATCTGTGTGTGTGTGCGTGCCTGTGTGTCTGCACACGTGTGTGTATCTGTGTGTGTGTGCGTGCCTGTGTGTCTGTACACGTGTGTATCTGTGTGTGTGTGCGTGCCTGTGTGTCTGTACACGTGTGTGTATCTATGTGTGTGTACGTGCCTGTGTGTCTGTACACCTGTGTGTATCTGTGTGTGTGTGCATGCCTGTGTGTCTGTACACGTGTGTATCTGTGTGTGTGCACATGTGTGTGTACATGCCTGTGTGTCTGTACACGTGTGTGTATCTGTGTGTGTACATGCCTGTGTGTCTGTACACCTGTGTGTATCTGTGTGTGTGTACATGCCTGTGTGTCTGTACACGTGTGTGTATCTGTGTGTGTGCACATGTGTGTGTACATGCCTGTGTGTCTGTACACGTGTGTGTATCTGTGTGTGTACATGCCTGTGTGTCTGTACACCTGTGTGTATCTGTGTGTGTGTACATGCCTGTGTGTCTGTACACGTGTGTGTATCTGTGTGTGTGCACACGTGTGTGTACATGCCTGTGTGTCTGTACACGTGTGTGTATCTGTGTGTTTGTGCGTGCCTGTGTGTCTGTACACGTGTGTGTATATGTGTGTGTGCGTGCCTGTGTGTCTGCATGCCTGTGTGTCTGTACACGTGTGTATGTGTACACGTGTGTGTATCTGTGTGTGTGTACACACCTGTGTGTCTGTACACCTGTGTGTATAAAGGTGTGTGTATGTGTGTGTCCTGATACCACTTGTCAGGCAGGCCACGTGCTTCCAGAGAGGTACCATCTCTGATCAGAGTTCTGCTATTTTCCCCTCTTTAAAGGGTAGAAACATTTCACTGAATTTCACTTCAAATTTACTATTAAGTGAACATTTAAAAAACCTGACACAATCGTTCTGAGACCAAGAGCGACCCCTGTCCCCCTGCAGTCCATGTCAGGAACTGCATGGGGGCAGTGTGCCCCCGCCTAACAGTTAAGGAGAGGCTTTAAGGGGCCAGGCCGAGCCTGAGGCTCAGTCAGAGTCGCTTGCGCTGCTCACCACTTTGCCCCCGGACTTCTGGTCGAACATCACCATGCTGAAGCGTTTGGATTCGCGGTGGTAGCTACAGTAGTACTTGGCCCACGTGGACACGAAGGAACCTGAGGACACAAAACAGAACCGGAACCGGAATGAGGAGCATAATTCCAAGCAAAACAGCCCCCATGAAAAGGTTGAGCAGGTAGCAGTGGACGAGTTACGGGATCGTGTCTGTCATGACATCCCGGCGCGTACCTCATCAGGGGTTACCCTGGAGAAGCCTGTATCCCCCCCCCCCAGGTTGCTTTGTGGGGGCTGCCTTGAGCTACAATTATGCATTAAGCAGATCAATGTCATGCCGGGGACACGGGCCGTGAGACTTGTCCCCAGGTCACTCACGTTTCTCCAGTATGAACAGGTAGCCCTGCATGGTGTGCGGACTGACGCTCTTGTGCTCATGAGGATTCTCCTTCATCTTCCTCATCAGACTCTCCACCTCAGACCGCGTGCCCTCAAACCTGTTCCTCGTCTGAGCCCCACAGGAAGAGACTCCGTAAAAACACGGCTCTTTGTAAAGCTGCACATGGTACCGAAATCGGCCAATCGCAGGACGGGAGAAACCGCCCTCAGCACGCTTACGTTTTGGATACTGATGGTGAGGTCGGTCTTGAAGTCATTGAAGTCCTTCGCCAGCTCGTACCCGTGATGGTAATAGGTAAACAGACCTTGCAGAAAAGCCAACAGCTGTAACATAAGAACATAAGAACATAAGAAATTTACAAACGGGAGGAGGCCATTCGGCCCATCAAGCTCGTTTGGGGGGACAAAATCACAAGAGGGCAGGGGGATGAAAGAAGGCCACTGATTGGCTGGAGATGCTGACGAGAGACCAGCGGAGGAGAGGACCCTACCGGTTCCACAAACTCAAACATCTTGCGCTCCTGCACCTCCTGGACCTTGAAGACGTACTCCAGGGAGACCTCGTAGAAGTGCTGCCTCACGTGGTCCACCTGACTGTCAGCCTGCGGGGGGTACCACGGATGTGAGGCTGGAGTATCGGCCCCCACACGGGAGCCGTGCCCTCTGACGGTGACGGCCACGCTCACCTCCAGCAGCTGGGCCTCTTTCTTTCGAGCCGACAGATTCAGGTGTTTCTCCAGCACGCCGCAGTACTTCTCAGTCTCCTTCTCATACTTCTTTTTGGCCTCCTGCACAGGGGGAAGAGCATCAGTAGGAACACAAGCGTGCAGACACACACACACACACACAGACTGGCCCATACTCTGAGCTGCCAGGTCAGGGCCAGTAGGCTCACACTACTACCCACAGGTCATCCATCCCAGCTGTGTGTGTGTGTGTGTGTGTGTGTGTGAGAGAGAGACAGAGACAGTGACAGAGAGAGAGACAGAGACAGAGAGACAGGGACAGAGAGAGAGAGAGAGACAGAGAGAGACAGAGACAGAGAGACAGTGACAGAGAGAGAGACAGAGACAGAGAGACAGGGACAGAGAGAGAGAGAGACAGAGAGAGACACAGAGAGAGAGACAGACAGAGACAGAGACAGAGAGAGATTCTGGAGTCAGTTGAACTGACCAGAGTCACTTCCCAAGTCTGCCACCAGGTGGCAGTTTAACACAGTGCCCTCCTGCACTGGGAGGCCCTTCAAAGTCCTGGGGGCAAGATGGATACTCAGGCTTTTATTATGGCGCAGTTCATTAGCCTTAATGACAGCGGCACACACCAGGTCATACCACTGCTTAGTGTCAGTACTGTTTAGAAGGGAAAGATTCATAGTGGATTATTTTAAACCCATTATTATTCATACGATTTAAAACACAGTTTCTCAACTCGTGGGTCACGGGACCATTTTCATTGGGTTACAGTGTGTGAGTAAAAAAAGCATATTTTTCTCTAGTTTTTCTCTTTTCATGATTTTTTATTAGACCATGAAATAAATGCTCCAGTGCTCTTGTTCTCTTACTTCGCTATTTGCTATAACTGCACTATTTTGGGAAATAAATTGGGTTAAAATTTTTAACATTTTTGTTTGGGATTTAATGAACTAGGTAAAATTGTGGATCCTTCAACTAAAGCAGTGTTTCCTATCCCGGTCCTCAGAGACCCACTGACGGTTCACGTTTTTGCTCCCTCCCAGCCGCCTGCCAGACTGCTCACTGCCACCAGGGTTATACCAGCTGAAAGTCTGCAGTTTCCAGGCCTGCAGGACCATGTAGTGGCATTGAGGCCCCCAGGCACCTCTGACATTATCGCCCTGGGCTCCACAGGAGCAGCAGCTCCCCCCCACCCTCTCCTAAACAGCCACGCCTAAGGGGAGGGGACTCACCTTGGCAGCGCTGATCTGCTCCTTCCGGAAGCGCTCCAGGGGTGTGATCAGCACATCACTGGCATTTTCGATCTGCAGGGATGCAGAAAGACATCATCAGACTGAGACTGGATACACGCCGTGGGGTAAGCGCCACCCCTCCCTGACTCCAGCCCTGCCCACAAGCCCCACCCTCATGCCCAACAGCCCAACCTTCACACCCGCCAGTGCCGCCCTCACGCCTGCCAGCTAGCCCCGCCCTCACACCTTCCAGCTAGCCCCGCCCTCACGCCTTCCAGCTAGCCCCGCCCTCACGCCTGCCAGCTAGTCCCGCCCTCACACCCGCCATCCAGCCCCACCCTCACGCCTGCCAGCTAGCCCCGCCCTCACGCCCACCAGCCCCACCTTCACACCCGCCAGCATCACCCTCACGCCCGCCATCCAGCCCCACCCTCCTGCCAGCCCACTAGCCCCGCCCTCACACCCACTATAATGCCTACACTTACCATCCTCGCCCGCTCATCCTCCAGGCTCTTCAGGACCCCGGCAAACTCCTGCAGGGACCTTGCTGTGGGGAGTCAAAGAGATTGAGCGGTCAGCAGGCCTGGGCTTACACAGGGAGCCATATGCTGTGGGACCCAACCAAAGGACACCAACCACCCCCGGACACCCCCGGACACCCCCTCAAGAGCTCAGCCTCACCGATGCAGATCTCGTCGTCTGTGACGGCATCGCCGATGCACTGGAACTTGAAGTCATTGAGCGACTCTGCAAACTTGCGGTTGGCCGTGGACAGATCTGCAGATGGGGAGGGAGAACAGCATTCACCAGGGCGTTCCCGAATCGGACCAGAACCAGCCAGAATAATTCTTCGTTAACAACACCCAGCAACACTACTCTAATTATAAACACCCCCCCTCTAGTGCCGAGTTACTAAGAGAATGTCCCGTAGTCAGTACTCATGTGAACTCAGTACAGGTTGAACACTGACTAGTCTAGGCATCGATACAACACATTAATGTGCAGGAGTCTGTTCTGACCCATGTAACTATTGGAATTCATGTTCTGTTAAACCAATTCAAGTTCCATCAAACATTAACAGATGAGAACACAGGAAGTGGGTGCTTATTTGTGACAAGCCTTCCTGCCGAAATGTGGGCGGGAAGTCAAGTCAGAATCTAAAGAGCAGCTGTAACCCCAGCTGGTGAGCAACAGTACAGTAACGGGCTGCGGGGAGCGGCAGGCGGTAACGGGGTGGCAGGGAGCGGCAGGCGGTAATGGGGTGGCAGGGAGCGGCAGGCGGTAATGGGGCAGTAGGGAATGGCAGGCGGTAATGGGGTGTTGGGGAGCAGCAGGCGGTGACAGGGCAGTGGGGAGTAACAGTGACAGGGAGCGGCAGGCGGTAACGGGGCAGTGGGGAGTGGCAGGAAGCAACAGGCAGTAACGGGGTGTTGGGGAGCAGCAGGAAACAGCAGGCGGTAACAGGGTGTTGGGGAGCAGCAGGCGGTAACAGCGTGTTGGGGAGCAGCAGGACTTAGCAGGCGGTAACGGGGTGTTGGGGAGCAGCAGGCCGTAATGAGAAAGTGGGGAGTGGCAGGGAGCAGCAGGCGGTAACGGGACAGTGGGGAGTGGCAGGGAGCGGCAGGCGGTAACAGGGTGTTGGGGAGCAGCAGGCGGTAACAGCGTGTTGGGGAGCAGCAGGAAGCAGCAGGCGGTAACGGGGTTTTGGGGAGCAGCAGGAAGGAGCAGGCGGTAATGGGGTGTTGGGGAGCAGCAGGCCATAATGGGGAAGTGGGGAGTGGCAGGGAGCAGCAGGCGGTAACAGCGTGTTGGGGAGCAGCAGGATGTAGC
>JAODLD010000002.1:6003635-6015397 GCA_026781065.1 Mormyrops boulengeri
TGTGTTTTTTTTTTTTTGTTTTTTGCTAATTCTCTTGACCTTTCTGATTTGCTTTGTCGGTGGGGGGTGGGGTGGCCCGCGCGCGGGGGGGGGGGGGGGGGGGGGTGGCAAACGGCGCCCACGAGTGCAGCAGGAGCCTGGACTTCCTGGCCTTCAGAGCATGACTTCCTGTAGCCCAGCAGAGAGCGTATGTCAACAAATGAAGGCTTTTGAAAATGACCACTGAGTCATTTCAGCAGCTGCGGAAAGTCATTCTTTTTGGTCAGAAGCTGACTGGTGTTCAGGGCACCGACGTGCACAGCATAGAATAAAATGAAGGAAAGGCAGCCGTCGCTTGGAACAAATGTGGTCTTCTGCAAATCGGAGAGTGATGAGTGCGATTCTGTTTCTGATGATGTAGATTAATACGAGTGGCTCAAACATTTTTGTGGGTGGTCAGATCAGCAGTGCGGTCGCTTTAACTGGGGAGCATGCTAACCACTGGTGTATGGTGTGCTTTGTGGACTGGGAACTGTAGAAAACCTGAAAGACCAAACCAGTGGCCCTGCTGTGAGTGAGTCAGGAGAGGTCTGCAGTGGGCAGGGCACCGTCAGACCAATCAGGCACATCAGCCTGTAATTACAACTGCAGCAACAAGGCACCGTTAGAACCCTAATCTAACTGATACAGAGTCAGCGGACGCACTGGAGAAGACAGCGGGTGAGACAGTACGGACTTGCCAGCATGCAGTGCAGACTGAGGCTCGCGCCCCTGCTTCATAAACCGCACAGCGAGAAACTAAACAAGAGATGTGACCCCTGCTCCTTTTTAAAAACCCGACACGGGGAATAGCATAAATCCAGCAGTAGCCTGTCTACTTTACGGGCGCCTCATGAAGCCAGCGGGCAAGCGGCTGTAGGACACTCTGTTTAAGTGTATCCCTGCTTACTAACCTGTCGCCTCACACGCCGTAATGACCAGGAAAGACTCCTAGGGTGCGCGGCTTTACGGAGGTGGACGGCTGTCAGGTCTGCATCACGTCCTGCTCTTCTGCTTCATGGGCTGAACCCACTTAAGACTGTCTTCGGATGCGCCGCACCGCTGGCTGGAGCGCGTCTTCTGAAATTAGTCCAACTCTATCAATGACACTGATCCGATGTGAAGTTAATGGCCCAGCCCACTTGGCCGGCTTGGTGTGGGAAGCACATTGGGGACTGCTGCAGTAAATCAGGGCAATAAGACTGTTTTCTATATGTGCAGCCTGTCAGATCATAACAAGCTCTGTCAACGTGGGGGTGCGCCTAGGGGGTCTCAGACATGTCCTTCCGGATTAAGTTTAGTTGCTTAACTTATCCAGAGGGACTGAACTTCGGCTGTGTTCACATTACAAGTCTCAATGTTCAATTCTGACTTTTTGCTTAGATCAGATTTGCCTTTTTGTGGTTCACATTCATAATTACAAGTGACCTGTATCTAACTGCAATGTGATCATATCTGTCCACGGAAACGGCAAACATGTACACATTGATACATTTTTGCATAAGTCATCTTCATCACCGATAAAAAACACTCATGTGTATAGGCAAAAGTCCACAAGAATGGCGATCTGACTGTTCACATTCATGTCGCGTGGCCGTGAATCGGTACAAATCCTGTGTAGGACCTGACATGAAAGTGACTCAAATCTGATTTGAACAGACCGAATTGCACTCTCAAGAGTGGGGGCCCCTTGAACTGGCTACAGGGGGCGTCATGGGTCAGTGATGCCTTCATATCAGCTTTGAGGTCAGTGGATAGCGGAGTTGATTTGCAGCACTTGAGGAATTCAATCAGTAAAGCCCAACCAGAGGCCAGGTGAAGGTCTGGTATAGGGTCCTGAATAGTGTCCTTTTTAAAACAGCCCCCCCCCCTTGGGAAGACTTCTTTCCTGTGGGGATGAGAAAGTTAGATCTAGTTCAGCTTGTTTTGAATCTTCGGCAGGAATTCTTCACTGACCTGTTTCATCATATCCTCGCCGATAACATCCTCTCTCCCGGATAAATAAAAGGAGCCGTTGCATTTGCCAGAAGATAAATGACTCCATCCCTTGGCTGAGGTGAGCACTCAACTATGCCGGAGACCCCGCTGCTTGTGACGGAATCGGCCAGGCTGAGCGCTTCCAGAAAATTCCATGTTTGTTTTTGTTATGATGACAGCAGGAAGGAGAGGAAATAAGTAGGCAGGGAGATCGGGCCGGATGTTGAGCAACACAACAGTGTGAGCAGGCGCTGAGTCTTCACGGACCCCCACATGACAAGGAACCATGAGCTGGGGTATGCAGACGAATGCAGACAAACACGACAGAAAGATAATGCCCCCTCATATCCTGCCACTCCCACGTCGACGGCAGTTAGCCCCCATTTCCATGCATGAAAGCCCCCGCAGGATGAGCAGATGGGGAAGTTAAAACAGTGCAGGATGAGATAGTGGGAGGTGAGTAGAAGCGAAGGAGCCTTCGTTTGTCTGGCATGAACCCAATTTAAACAGGAACACTCAGGTAACTCCACATAGCGCAATTATGCAACATTTGAACAGATTGCGTGTTTTATATGGTAAAAGTGAAGTCATTTATATTTCCACACTACTGTGATTACCCGCTGAAGGTCTTTCAGCTTATGGGGAGGGCTTTCTGAAACTGTAAACATTAAAAAAAGAAACAGCATTTTCTGAGGTACAAAAACCAGATGTCCAATTACTACAAAGTAAACTGCAGGCAGCTGAATTGGGAGAAGGGACCCTGAGGGAGGGGACTCTGAGAGAGGGGACCCTGAGAGAGGGGACCCTGAGAGAGGGGATTCCGAGAGAGGGGACTCTGAGAGAGGGGACCCTGAGAGAGGGGATTCCGAGAGAGGGGACTCTGAGAGAGGGGACCCTGAGAGAGGGGACTCTGAGAGAGGGGACCCTGAGAGAGGGGAATCTGAGGGAGGGGACTCTGAGAGAGGGGACTCTGAGAGAGGGGATTCTGAGAGAGGGGACTCTGGGAGAGGGGACCCTGAGGGAGGGGACTCCAAGAGAGGGGACTCCGGGAGAGGGGACTCTGGGAGAGGGGACTCCGGGAGAGGGGATTCTGGGAGAAACAGATGTTTGCAAATCTGCTGTTTTTCCCCTGCTTTGCTATAGCATTGGCAATCGGGCGTCTGCTGTGGCCCTAAAGGGAAGGTGGTGACAGTAACCTGCCAATCACAGCAGAACCCTTCCCTCATCCCCTGACACCCGCCGACCTGGAGCCCTCAGCCCTGCCCAGGCGGAACAGAGCTGTAACGAAGGACAGGCCTCAATCCAAACCAGGGAATGAAGGAAGGAAAAAAGTGCAGAGGATGTCAGCAAAGGCCACTCTGAGCGCAGCAGGAGTACGTCTATTTATAAAGGCACATATCCGTCAGTAAAATTAATAAATGCTCACAATTGAAGGCATCCTGTTATTTTGTGGCCCGGATTGAGGAAGTTATTTTGTGGTACACTGATAATTTTGGTCAGAGCACCCGGCTATAAATACCGCCAGCTCTGGGCCCTGGTTCAACCGCCAAATGACAAACTTGTTTAGGAATCAACAGATGAAAAAAAAATGACTTTGGGGGGGTTTCTGTACATAAACAGTGTTTAACCCCTTCACGACCCACACCACTCCCCTCGCTGTCACGCTCCACTGGAACTGTCCACTGAAGTGTCAGGACCCGCATCAATGTCCGAGGGAGACACACATGAACGGAAACTCAGAGTTACTGTGGGGACATTTAACGATGGCGGTATGATTAATGCGCGAACAGCAGGAGCTCAGCTCTGCTGGGAGTCAGGAGGAGAGTGTGGCTCCTCTCTCGCTGCGCTGACATCACTCTGAATCACAGAGTAGAAGATGCAGCTTCCTGTCACCGGCTGATTCATCGCTCACATGACCGTGCCCCGGCCTGTAGGGGGTGCAGGGGGGGCGGGGCATGGAGGCCATGTGTTAACCCAGCGTAACCATCAAATATCTGACATCAAATGTCTCACACGTGTTTGGAGGAGGACTTTAGGGATAAAACCAAAGGAAGCTGCAGGAACACAGAAAAACCAGATAGAAGCTCGGACCTCAACGGGGCTGCGTCCGTGTGCCCTTGTGCCCGTGTGTCCTTGTGCCCGTGTGTCCGTGTGTCCGTGTGCCCGTTGGTCCGTGTGTCCTTGTGCCCGTGTGCCCTTGTGCTCGTGTGTCCTTGAGCAGGAGGCCTGAGCTGAACTAGTTAAAAAAATGTGATCTCACAGAGGGTTAAAAAAATGGTTGTAAACCACTTTGGTGAAAAGCACTTGCTTAGGAAGTACAGAACCCCAGGGGTGTCATACAACATGCCTGCTCTCTGCTTTGCCTTTAAATAACGTTCGGAAGCAAAAATAAATGCATCCAGTAAATAATGTGGGCTTGGCTAAAAGGTCCCTGTCCGGAAGGCCACTTCCGCTTACAAAGGCAGCAGGAGCCCCTGTCACCCGCCGGCTGGTTGCCAAGGGATACCAACTGGAACCAGTCAAGCTCTTTAACCTTCATTTACGGTTGTTAAGGTGGAGGAAGGTGCTAGAAGGGATTCCTGTTGGATCTGTCTTGTTGTTAACTTTACAACCTCCCTTTATTTACTGATCAGTAACTGCCCCCCCTGCCCCCCGCTCGTTAAAGGGCCCGGCTCAGACGAGGCGGACAGCGGACAGGCATTTCAGAGACGACTCCGACAAGCGTGTCACATCCTGTGGGCCTTCGGAAGCCCTCAGGAGCGCCCCCTGTGGGCTCTCACAAATCGTCCCCTACGCTAAAGTGGTTAGCGGTGACCCATTCACGGAGCTCCATGTTCGCTGTGTTAGTTTTAACCCTGTTTTTAAGTTACATGTACAGTAAGACCTATGTGTACTTTTTCTCAATAGCAGCACCCCCCCACCATACAAGTGGTCTAAATCATGTGACTAATAAAAGCTCCCAGAATAGACGTAGGTGACGTAGAGCGCCCAAAGGAGGGCAGGACAAGACTGCATTAATGGGCCCCAACAGGGCCCAGTCCACCACGACCGCTGGATTGATGTCGTATTATGAATAGGGCTCAGGCGAGGACATTCATCTTCATTTTAGGCCTCCCGTATGCACTGGGAGGGGTGATCGCTCTTAATGACAGGACAGTGCTGGTCGGACCCCTACTCTGCCCATTCCGCTGCAGAGAAAATGTGATTGGGGCCGGTGGGGTGGACAGGGGACACCCCGGCCTCCTAAGTGGGGGGCACTGAGGCCCCAGGGCCAGGTGTAGGGAAAAGACCAGGCGGACAGCCCAGAACACAAGGCCCATTCAAAGCTTAGTTTTCCCCGCTGTGCTCCGGATCTGCTCAGAGGGATGTCCCCCCCCACCCTAGCCTTTCACCTCTGCGACTCACCGTACATGTCTGGATTTCCTGTGAGGCTCACCTGCGCCTCCATCCACCCTGAGAAGTTGATGGGCATTTGGAGAGCCAGCGACAGAGGGAACATACGAACAGGGACTGCTGGTGATTCCATAGGCCTGTATTTAGGGGAGGATGAGCTGCCTCAGGAACGTGGATGGGGGCTCCTGGTATTTAATAGGCATATCTCCCCCAACACCAGCCTGGGACTTGTGGCCACTCTCCCCTGCCCACCCCAATGAGGCTCCTGGGGCAGGGAGGTCGGAGCGACTAGCCGGTGTGAGGTGTTCTCCAGCTGCTCGCTGGGGCTGTTGTCAGGGAGACCAAGGCTCCAGTCAGCACCAGACTTGTGGACCATCTTAGAAAGGCTGACATCCATGAACTTTAAAAGGTTGAGTCCCTGCCCCTAGCCCCCAGGAATGAGCAGCCACACACTCCTTGGCTTAGAGGAAGGACAGGGTATGCTAGCGATGTGTTTGTTCAAAGATCTACTCGCTCAACTCAGTGCTGTGTACCAACATAGACCTGCTGTTATCTCGACAAATGGATTACTGCTCGTCTAGCAATTCGTTATCAGCGTCAGGATGGTGGGAAGCGGCCTTACTGGAAACCCATAATAAACACCCCCTTCCTCCTCCTTGGACCTGCCCAGGCTCACACAGAGAGACGCTGGACAAACTCAATTTGCAGAAAAATAGCATCTAAAGTCCAAACCACTGTCTGTTTAAGCTTGATTGTGATTTCTGTTTGGCCACCAGTAGGAACAACTGGACCATAAGATCAATACGCTCTTGGCAACTGATAAACATTGGGTCACTATTATTCCTGGTGGGAGCAGAAGGACCATCCCACTGGCTGGTCACCAGTTTCCAGGGCGTCGGTCTCCCCTAGTCCTTCAGATAGAGGATGTTCTTTTGAGAGCCACCAACTGGACCAGCTTCATAGGAGCATGAGCAAGCAAGAATCCGTCAGATGAATGGAACAGTAAGGGCTGCTTTATACTTGACGCCCACAACACGTACTCTTTCGCGTGCTGTTGCTACACAGTGTTGCTGCACACACTTGCACGCATAGTTTATGTCAATCTGGAGGATTAAAAGTTATGTCCACTAGGGGCAGTGTGAGGACACCATCCTGGCCGGCTCCTTTGTTTCCAGTCGCACTTGTTTGTATGAGGTTATGGCATGAAATGTTTTACACTCGGCGTCTCCACAGCGAGTTGCTGATCCTGCGATGCTGCTGCAGCATTTTCTATATTCTACCTACTGCACCACTTCATATTGGTACTTTGCTCTGCCACACATCACTTTACTACCTCATGTTAAATGTTGCATTATGCTAAATATCTCTTAGTAGCTATTATTTTGTACTTAGTAGGGTTACCATATGTCTGGGTTTCTTACTATTACACCTGCATGATCAGAATTAGTTTTTTTTGTGACAAAATTTGATATTTATAAAACTAATAAATAAATTATTTTGAAATAAATTCAAAATAAATTTGTCAAAAAATCGTCTATAAATGACTTAACAGCAAGGATGAAAATGATTACGATTGGCTCGGAGAGTGGAAGCAGAGATCGTGCAAAAGTAGCAGCGGTAAACTTTAAACATATACTAGAGTATCTTCAAAAGGAACAATTACTGAAATTGCGAAGCTTGCTAAGTTTTGTTTCATATGACAGAATATAAATGTTTTGGCTAAATTAACCCCCCAGTCTGCAAATTTTATCACCAGGATTTCTAAATACTGGAACTTTATTGGAAAATAACGCTGTTTATGGAAATACGTTACATGGCGGTTATATCCTGGCGATGTGAGAATTGCAAGTGTATAACTTGCGATGTCAGTATTAATATGGCACATTGCCAAGCCCTACTTAGTATATTTTGTAATGCAAAGTTGCACTGTCTTGTTGTCTGTAGTCTGTGGAGAGGACATCCAAATATGTACTTTGTACATATGACTGCTTTCTTAGTTCAGACTGAATTGCGAAGCAGAAGAAATTTAAACTGCCATTCAATTTTTCAGACGCTGTACACCGAGGCACACAATAGTGTTAGGAATGTTCTCTTGCCTTTGAAAGTATTCCGCTTTGATTATCTTGTTGGCCACTCATTCTAAAAAGCAACTAAATTAGATGCTATTTAAATATCAACTGTAACGTATATAAACACGCATTCCCATGCCAAAAGTTGACCATACTGCCCCCCAAGATTTTTGGTGGTACTGCAACTCGCATATGCATAACATTAATTCCCTGCATAGGTGCACAAACTATGCGTGGATTGAACCCAGGATATGTGGCAGCCATGATGTGTAAACAGACACGTTGCGAGTGCCAAGTATAAACGTGCCCAAAAAGGAACAAAGGTCTTCTCTAGCTTGCTATTTTGTTTTTCATTCATGTCTCTATTAGGTATGAAGAGGTCGTGAGGATCTCAGACTCTGTTGAAGATTGGACTCGACCATGTGTGAGGGGTTCTTGCTGCCAAAAGACTGGACCACGCCATGTATTAGGGGTTCTTGCTGCCAAAACACTGGACCACACCATGTGTGAGGGGTTCTTGCTGGCAGAAGACTGGACCGCACCATGTGTGAGGGGTCCTTGCTGGCAGAAGACTGGACCGCACCATGTGTGAGGGGTCCTTGCTGGCCACTTCCACACTCTTCTAGCCTGTGAGCCCTCGTGCCAGAAGGTGCAGGTTCAGCAGAGCAAGCGTTCTCCCTCCATGTGGCACTATTCAATTGTGTTGAAGAGGTTAAGGACCCACTCTGTCTGGGCCACCTGCTACCGGCACAAGAAGAGCAAGCTAGACGGAGGGAGGCATTATTCAGGAAACCGCGGCAGATCAAGGGTCCCCCTAAGTCCATTACCACGACAGCCAGCACGCTTGACTTGGCCATTTCAAAGCAGGAAGCGGCTGCTGCCGGCTGGTCTCAGGGGAGGAGGATGGGCGGAAGCGGATTAAAAGTCTTAACCTTCCTAGTGTGCCTTTCACACCTGCCTCGCCCAGCCAAAAGGGGCCTCACAGGGCGAGGCAGGAATCCCGCCGCTGCAGGCTAACAAAAGAGAGGACTGTGATGCAGTGCCTCTTTATACGTAGAAAAAGGAGCAGTAACTCCTCACTGATCTTCCAAGGCATTTATCAGCTAGCAGGAAAAAACACAGCTCACTGTGATAAAGTGAGGAACATGGAGCATGTGACACATCAGAGATCCTCTGAGCATGTCCCCCTCGTCGCGTTCCCATCAGGACCCCCATTGCTATGTTTCCACAGAGATTTAGCATGTTGTTGTGTGCCATTGGTGTGAATGTGTAAGACGAGGTCATGTGGAAAGAAGTGAATCCCTGGTAAGTGCTCACCAGCCAGAGGCTTGCCATCTGGACCAGAGCACACTCAAGAAGGTCCTCTCTGGAGAAACAGCAAACCACCCCATACAAGCAAGTAGAGAAACATTCACACAAGGGTGCCATGTGATCTTTGTATGGTTAGCAAGAGACTTTGCCTTCAAATCCCAAAGCAGAACTACCGGCATTCTCAGAGGCCCTGGATATACATAGAGCTCCAGGCTGAAGATCTTTTTGTTCTCAAGGAAGGGCATTTTACACCTGAGATGTTCATATTCCTAAAAGGTGCTCGCTTAAAACCAAGGGCACTTGGTTCAACCAACAGAACCAAGTATTCTAAACATGGAAAATCAACACGGAGAAGCCAGCAGACACATTCCACGTGGGTTTTGCACATACAGGGGCTCATGTATGGAAGCACTTTCATTCACTGGGGGTAAATTGAGCCATTAAAATCCACTCAGATTTTCAGTATAGCCACTTAAGGTTACTTAAAATCTTGCACTTGCACAACAAGGGTCCTTGTGCCCACCCCGCCCTCCAAGGGAGGTCCAAGGGAGAAGGACCTGCAAACTCGCCCTCTGTTTAGGAAGGTCAGGCACCAATTAGTGGCTGCTGGTCTTGAATGGGCACCTTTGGGGGGGGGGGGGGGGGAGGAGAGAACAAAGGCAATGGCCCCAGACCCTGCATTGGCCTGTCTCTGCTATTCTCCACAAACAGCATCCTGGTCTTCCTGCCTCTACACCGTTGTGGCACCCCCACTCCACAGGCTAACACCCATCATCTCCCCCAAGCACCTGTGCCATGCCTTAGGGGGAATCCCACAAAGGAAGCACTCCAGCCATTACCCAGATGGTCCCATGTTGCCCAAATTACAGCTCCAGCCCACTTCCTGCCGGCCGGCCAGCTCCCAAAGCCACACCCGCTATTAGGCTGCCAGATTTCACGCTGACATCACAGAAGCTGATTCCTGCGATCAATAGGAAGTCATCGAGGGCTGTCGATGGTTGTGTCATGCTGGGAGCCATTCCGGCTGCCCAAGTAACTCAATAAGCCAAAGTCATTTAATGCGCTGTCGGATCAATTAAAGGCGCCATGAAAGGAAGGACCTCAAGGTGGAGGAGGTAACTCGGAGTGTGGGGCTTGCCGGCAAACCCCAGTGGCCCCCCTGGGAAGCCATTCGGGAGCCCTCACGGCCTACCTCAAGCGGCCTTAAAGCATGGTGACATTTTGAATGAAGGACAGGGAATCCCAGCGACGGGTTATTTCCAGCGATAGGTGATTCCCAGCCAACCAAGACAGAGAACTTTATTTGCATTCCAGCCGCAGCAGAGGACAACCCAGAGATCTCAGCCCATCCACAGTTCTCCTTCTGAAGCTCTAAAATGTCGCATTCAGTGCAGCGGATTTTCACCAGCTTCTGAAGCTCCTTCATATTTTGGGAAACGTCGTGTGTCTGATATTCCCACTGTGAGGGTGACTTCAAAAACGCAACATGTCCCCTGAAAAGGTTCTGCAGGCCTGAAGGACGGTGGAAGGACTGGGCAAGTGTCACTCCTGTGCTATTTTACGCTACAGCAGAGTTCCTCTGGGCGCGGGAAGTCACACTGAACACTTATTTCTGGCCAGTGAGCGAGATATTTCCAGGCAAATATTGACTTAATCAACACACACTAGCCTGGAACCATGAAAGGGAGCACAAGCACAGACACATGTGGTGACACGCACACGCACAGACACACGTGGTGACACGCACACGCACAGACACACGTGTGCTGCTGGTGTTCCAGGCAGAGTAGAAATGCGGCGGCGCCATTTGAAATGTGACCAACATCAGGGACGTCCACAGCAAAGGAAGACCACAACCCCCTGGCAACAGCCAGACACTCTGCAGGCCCAGCCAGTGGGACACCTCCACGTCTTGCTCAGTCCCCCCCCCCAGGGTAACACTCAATCCCCTTCACTTCCCCCACAGCTTCCTCACTCGAATATGTCTCCAGAGAATGCCTTTTCTGATCAATAACAGGAAATCAACAAAGTGTGTGTCTAATTATAGAACAGGGTCTGGGGGAGGATGAGACGACAGAGCTCATTGGCCGACGATTCGGCCCCCGATGACTGATGGGGCTGAGCTCCCCGCCCCTCCACAGAACGCAGGAGAGCTGAATCACACTGGGCCCCCCCACCAACCCCCAAGGACATGAAATGCCCCACAGCCAATTCTGTCACTGAATGCAAACCTCTCTACAACAGCTGGGCAACCAGATTATTTCAAATATACAGTGAAATATGAATTTTTGAAGACACAGGAAGCGGAGAAATGTAAACAGAGCTGAAGTGTGTCACCCGATCAGCCTGTCATCTGAGCGGCTGGTGACTAACATTCTGCCTTTTCCTCCTCAAGTACAGCCTGCTCCCACATGCTGTCTTTCCCCCCCCATGCCGCATCCCTCACACGCGGCGGGGCTGGAGCACATGCTCACATACGTGACACACACACACAGAGTGGCCCCCATGTGGCACGCAGGATGAGGTCATCCATGGCCTGTCCTTCCCATCAGCCCCCTCTCCCTGCACGCAGTGACGTGCTGCTGTCACTGCACACTGCACTCACTTTGGGGAGGGCGAGTGGGATTCATTCATACAGCTAGTCAATGAAGTTACGGAACACGGGCGAGAACGAGTGAGAGAGAGACGGGGGGGTGGGGAGAGGAACAGAAAGACAGATAGAGACAGAGGGAGGGGGGCAAGGGGGCTGCTGAAATTCATGCATTACTGCAGTACGTGGGTCACTTAGCCAAGGAGGTCACTGACACACGTAGGATGTGACCCCCCCCAGGCAGCGTGAGTCAGAAACAGGCTGCTTATCTGTGCAGCATGGAGACACAGCGCATCATCTGGAGCTCTGTGACTGCCCCCACCTAGCACCTTACAGCACCCTATCAGGAACCCTCCCAAGCCCCCGCCGGCCGGGGGGGGGGGGGGGGGGGGGGGGGGGGGGGG
>JAODLD010000002.1:6020329-6034432 GCA_026781065.1 Mormyrops boulengeri
CCCCCCCCCCCCCCCCCCCCCCCCCCCCCCCCCCCCCCCCCCCCCCCCCCCCCCCCCCCCGCGGCGCGCGCGCCCCCCCCATTAGGTACACTGTGCTTACTTACACCTCTCTATAATTTCAGCTTCATGGCTAAACCCTGCTGTATTTTTCACACATTTACTCATTGTCCTTCTTATTGCAATGGAATTTTCCACACTGGCATCAGTTGTCCACTAGAGGGCCGGTGCACACTCAGAGCATGGACAAGCGATAATGGCGGGCACAAACTACGGCCTCAGAGACCCTCTCTTCTCTGCCCCCTGCAGTCACCACACTCACACTGAACAGGGTTCAAACTCGCTCAGACTCACTGAAGAAGGTCAGCATGAAAATGGCGTCGTTTCCTATCCGCAGCTGGTCGGCGTCATCAAAGTCATCCCTGGCCGCAAAGTCGTCATCCTGTACGGGGGGAAAGAGACGCTGGCAAGTCCGCTTAGCACACGGTGTCTTACACCTGAATGACGATTCCAGGGAAAGGCAGAATTTGTGACCCTGAATCTGAATCAAAATCTAAAGGCATCTTAGAACTTCTATGCAGCGGTTTGACTCAGAGAGGAGCTCAGCTCACACAAAGCCACGGGGTTATCAGCCAGTCTGAGCTGCTCTCTGCACATCCACCTGCTGCGTACAAGAGCTTGTGCTGACCTCACAGCCAGTCAGTCCTGCCGTCAACACAAGCTGACACCCGTCTGCAAGTGGCCTGCAAGAACCACAGAGCAAGGTGCCCCAAGGGGCGGCCGTACTGGCTATCGGGGTCAATATTAAAAGATGTTTATTTTTAGTGCCACTTGGAGAATGGCAGCAAAAACTAGCCAGAAACAAAGCCCAGGCGAGGCCATTACTGTGCCCAGTGTTCGGGAGAGAAAGTCTACTGCTATTTAAGTTTGACTTTCTGGGGGAAGGAAGGGGCGTGTCCTCTGCTTCCCACAGAGGGAAGGGGCGTGTCCTCTGCTCGCCTATGTCCACACCGTGCAGGCCACATGCTTGGGGCAGGCTACACAACACACGCACTCTGTCAGCATACCTCTACGTAACGGAGCGTTATGTCCTCAGAAGCATCCAGATGTTCGCTGTGCTGCGCGTGAGCAATGCAAGGGCGGCAAAGAGACAACGAGTAAAACGAGAAGACGGGGAGCAGGCAGCTACTGCAGAGGGTACGAAATAAATGAGATGATGCTGAGTACAGGCACACTGGAATGCTTTAGTTTATACATATTGCTCTCGTTTCTCTTCAGAGTACAGCGTCAGCCATTAATCTGGCACCCCTGGAGCATTTTTCTGGGGGGCGGTAGGGTAAGGGGCCACACTCAAGAGCCCACCAGTGATGTAACTATTCCAAGGACAGGATTCAAACTGGTGATCTTCCGATGACAGGCACAGAGGTCTAACCAACCCGTCCAACCTACCAGCACCGTCTGCAGAAACAGAAGCAGCTCTTCACGTTCAAGCGCTCGAGGTGGAGGAGGGAGAGGGCATGTCAAGGGCAAACGGCGCCCTCTATGATCCCAGCCCACAGTGACGTGACACTCAGGGCCTCCAAGCTCACCCTGGCATTGACGAGCGGAACGCTGGCTCCCGCTTTGCTTCTCTCCGCCTCGTCGTAGGACGGGAGTGATGTGGCCACGTGGTAGGAGGGAGGCTTGGGGAAGGACCCATCTTCTTTGAACTCAAAATACGCTGGGGGTGGGGGGCATACAAAATACATTAAGTCACAAAGACACACCGCAGAGGGAAGTCACTATAAGGATCATAGGAAGACCTGCAGAGAGCTGCCCTCTTCCCCGTGACCCGCAATAGTAACGATGTGAGATGGGAAGTCACACAGCCTCGCACACACAAGGGACACCCTAAGGGCAGCAACAGGCTGACTTACAGCCCCAATTGAGCAACACACCAATGTCTGTGACTCACCAGAGCCTCACAGATCAACCGACCATTACGGAGCCCGGTGACCGGCTGCCCCAAAGCGGAAAAGCACCCGGTTACCGGCCGGGCCAGGCCTCGCGACGCCACGCTTCTCAGGGAGAGACGGGAGCACCATCGGCACTGCAGCAGTCTCACCTGCATTGGGTGCTGTGATGTTGCTGTAGGGGGGTGGGGCATCAGTGGTCCCTGGGGCACCCTCCCCTGGCTCCGCTTCGTCTGTCAGCTGTGGAGGCAGTGTCGGTCAGCCAGCGAGAAAGCTCAGAGTCCCCTGTGAAGCAGCCCTGCTTTGCTGGCGCGCACCCAGCGCACTAAGGCACACGGTCCAAATGTCCAAAGAAGCCCCCAGCTCTTAATGAAGGCCCGGCTAAGTCACTCCACTGTCCACCATTTTGCATGGTCATCTTACAGGACAGTGACACTGCAGCTACCAATGGCAACAGAGTGGCCTCGTTATGTTACCTCTACCGATGACCTCATACACTGGGGCATTAACCAACAGAAATATCGATGACGATGCGTTACAATGTTCTGAATCTTAATAATGGACAGTTCATGCATCAAAATAAATGACGAAACTGGTCATTATAACTTATAATGGCCTTCGGTAAACCATATAATCCAGTATTCAGACTTTACAATGAGCATAGGTAACTAGCTGCTGCACTAGGTAGCGGCCATCAGACACTGGCAGCAGTGACACTGGATACCAGCGTCACACCTGATACCAACACATAACCCTAAGGGTCTGCCCCATAGGCCTCTCCCGCCGTCTGAGGTCTGAAAAGCCGTGCAAGACCCAGTTACTGTTTGGGCAGGTTAGTGCCATGTTAATGCCATGCTAATGCCCCCGCTGCCCCGTAACTGGCACGTGGTCTGGATGACGGGGTCGCCGCGAGACGGGCAGAGAAGAGGCCATCCGGACACAGCAAAAAGGAGCTAAAGTACCGCTAAACGAAAGCGAAATATTAACCAACTACCTAACGATTCAGTTTTACTGAGAAACACCAGGCTTACTTGCCTTCCAGGTGGGGGAAATGTTTGCCACCTTGCATAACAACTGGACAGCCGCGTTTATTACAGATCTAACGTAATACGCTGTAAAAAATACCAGGAAAACAGGTTATGTCGGGTTGCTGACGTTATTTATGTTTATTTAGGACAAAAATAAACGTGACTAATCGAACGGCAGTTCGTGTGACGTCCCGGATAAGGACTCATTAGACATAGTGACAGAGTCCGATCAAAGCCGAGGTCCGCCGAACGTCTAACGAACTAGCTCGGCATTGGGGTTTCTAAATAAATAACCATCGGGTTCGAACCGCGTTAAGGACCAAGTTTTAAACGGAAAACGCTACAACGTGAAGCAGCGGAGGCGGCCGACAGCCGGTTAAAGAGAGCTCCACCGCGGAAAACAGTGAGGCCTAATCTCCGCGGCCGATCCTGGGCGTTTCCTGCGCAGCGCAGCGCCTCGCGATCCCCGAAAGCGGCCCGCCGGCCCGCCGCACACGATAACTTACTTGCTGGTATCCGACGCTTGGCTCTGTCATTTTCCCTCAGGCTCGAGGCCTCTGCGATTCTGTCCCGAAAGCGAGCGAATTTAGAGCTTCAGGGCCGCTGACTGTGTGCGCAGTGAGACGCGGCGCTCCTCCCCTGCAGCCCCGCTCTCCGTCTGAGGATGACAACAATAATGGCTGCAACGGCTGGCGGCCTGCCGCTGGTTCCACGTCATATCCTGTTCCTCACCATCCACGCCTGCAAGATATCCAGTTTCAATGTACAATAATGCCAATAATAAAATCTTTCTGGGTGATTTCAAAGCTGTTTTTTTTTCCTTCAGGGAATTCTTAAGCATCTGTTACTATACTGGATAAGGCGGATGGATGGATGGTAGGAAAGAAGGAATGTGTTGCCTACAGTCAAGGGATTAAATACTAATGTACAAACGAAAAAGCATCCAGCTACTTATCTGGGTGGTAAATGTATATTATTTCAGAAAAAAATATAATGTTACTTCAGAACATGTGCAAATTAACAATAACACAACAAGAATTTCTACTGTTCACCAAAAAGTTAAAAAATTTTGTTGGACGGCTGCTTTGAACACTGCGTTGGTTCCCAAACCCTTCCCTGGGGAACGCCCCAGCTGTTCCACATATTCGTTAAATTTCACCACCAGCCCTCTTAATTAATTGAACTAGTGTTAAAAGTCATTGAGGTACAGTATTAATAAACCACAAGGAATGCACAGTAGTCAAGTAAAATAATGGCTGTATTTTACGGTTGCTGCAAATCCTGGGGTGACTTTAGGAGAGGATATGGAATGCAAGTAAGTAAGTATGAAAGTAACACAGACATTATATCATATATATAGTTTTACACTAACAAGAAGATCATGTAAACATAATTTTTTGCCTGCCTAAGACTTTTGCACAGTACTGTTGTGTGTGCCAAATGCCCAAAAAGATACACACAAATACATTTCTGTATCACACACAAAAGTTTTATTATGATTTGAAATAAAAACACAGAAGAAAAGACTCTCCACAGTAAGATTTCTTTTAGCTTAACTTGATCAGGTGGACCTGTATCTGATGAGGACAGGATACGTAGTGCCGATGTGCGAGTGATTGTGGTGGTGACACACGACGTCGACCTCATAGAGGCTAAAGGAGACCCTGAGTCTCTGGTGGCGTGCGCTCAGGAAGCAGAGGGTGTACAGGGCGAACTCGAACTCAGGGCTAACGCCCATAAAGATGCTGCCCTTCCGTTTAATCCCGTTCTTCCAGCTGAACTGCAGGGCCAGCATGTGTTTATTCTCATCAGGCTTGATAAAGAAGAGGAGATGAAAACTGTATTTCAGAATGAGCAACCCTGCATAAATGATTCTCAACAACAATCTCCATCCTGGACTGCCATGCCATTATATCACTGTACTTTATTATACTGATAAATGTTCAGACTTGCACCACAAGGTGCTGTAAACTGTAGTCTACTCATATGCACCACAACCAAAGTCCAGTTTTAACAGCTTAGAAGAATAAAAAAATCACGAATGCAATTACATAAGTCCATTTAGTGTCATTGATAGTTGATAGCATTTAGAAAGTACTGGAAGTTAAACATACCCTTGTAACATACAGCACCAGTCAAAGGTTTGGGCAGAGCTACCCATAGAAAGGTTTACTGTATTTGTCATGTTCATTATAATAATTATAAAGACATCAAAATAAAAAATAGCATATATGGAATTATGCACTGACCAAAGAAGTATTAAACAAAAAAATTACTTGTTGAAGGGGGGAGCAGCTCTGTGGGTTAGGACTCAGAAGGCTGCTGGTTCAAATCCCTGGGTTGGCAGAGTGATCCCTCCACTGGGCCCTTGAGCGAGCCCCTTTACCCCAATTCCAATTGTTCCAGGGACTGGCTGACCCTACTGTCTCCTCTATAGCAGGTCCATGAGGTGGCCTCCCGGGATGCTGTCCTGAAGGAGGTCCACATACACGCTGAGCACACATTGCCTGATTTTCCTTCACTCTCTGGTCAAACTCCGCCAAAATCATGGCTACTGTGTTTGGGCCAGGTAGCCAGGTCATGTAATATGTCACTCGATCAGTGTCCATTGTAGGTGGCTTGGCGTGTCCAAACTTTTGACTGGAGCTGTATGTACCATAAAACCTTTAAGATCAAGCAAAAGTTGTTGTTTAAATGGAAAAGCAGGTAGTTGCTTACTTCTGGGGAATCTGCATCCAAACTATATCCCCTGTAGTCAATGTGTCCCAGACGCTCCTGCAGGTACAGCTGGATCCAGTTGTGGAATCCAATTACTGTGTGACTGCCACGAGTCTCTCCAACAAACACATGCTCAAACCCAGAGGAATCTGGTCTTAGGGACAGAGGACGGGGTCAGAAATCTTCCATGAACTCTTACGGAGCTTTTCCACTGGCATACAGGAACCTAGCCGTACCCGAGCCGTACTGAGAGGAGAGACTAGTTATAGCTCAATTCCAGCTTGCTTTGGTTTTCCACTGCAGAAGAGTTGGCTTGGGGTTGGGAGAGCGACATTGACGTAAAACCGAAGAGACCGTTGAATGAAACACCTGAATTCAATGATTAGGAGGTGTGTCTCCATACTTTTCTCCATATAGTGTATGTTTAGAGAAAAACAGTTGCAGAATTTCATGAAAAGAACACCTCTCCAGCTGTTAAGCACGGGGGTGGGTCGATCATGCTTTGGGCTTCTGTTGCAGCTAGGGGCATGGGGATCAGTTTAGTGGTAAAGAGAAGAACAGATTCAGTTAAACACCATCAAATTCCGAAAGCAAACATCACATTGTTTGCGAAAAAAAAAACGAAGATGTAAATAGGATGGCTTCTACAAGAGGATAATGATCCTGAATAAACCTCAGAATCCACAATGGACTACCTCAAAAGGTGTGAGGTTGAAGGTTTTGGCATGGCCTTCGCAGTCTAAACATCATTGAAAATCTGTGGATAAACCTCAAAAGAGCAGTGCAGGCAAAATGGCCCAAGAATCTCATACAATTATAAGTCTTTTGCAAGGAAGAAGTGGTGAAAATCCCCCAAACAAGGACTGAACGACTCTTAGCTGTTTACAAAAAGCATTTACAAGCTGTGATACTTGCCAAAGGGGATGTTACTAAATACTGATCATGCAAGGTGAAACTATAGAATATGGAGGTTAAGAAAGTAATCTTGCTTAAAATATTATAGAAATGTGTGATCTTTATGTTTTTTTTTTTGGAAACCAGGTCATCTTTTACTTGGTTAGCTATTCACAATAACAAATTTTGACATGGGGCACTCAAGTTTGCCACAGTATATTATCTTCTTTTTTTCCTTTTGGGATGAAAAATGAAAGATCCAAAAACCGTAAATATCCCCTTATATTCTGGTTTTCATTTTCTTTTGCTCACATTAAAAATCTTTAATTGTTAAGAGAATGCATATGGGGATCTAACTCTGCTCAGACAGACAGTATGAGAAACCTGGCCCTTAGGAAAAAAGGCTGAAAATTTTCGCATACCTGCTCGATCCCTTTCTGGCATATAGTTCAAACCAGATATGATAAAGTTGTCGCTTAAATTCCTGTGTGTCTGTGGGAGAGAGTTTTCTCTCTGCAAGGTACTTGTGAGTAATCTGTAACAAAGATGTAAGAAAATGCCCATCTTAAGATAAGTAGGGAATTCAGCCGTGTTCTTACAAATGTGCCCGGTTCATTCATGCGCACTGCAGAGATACCGGGCTACCACACCTTCATGACTGCGGTGTCCATAACGGCATCAAGGAACCTGTGGTTTTCAGCTATCTCTTCAGGAGTCACGACCTCAGGCTCTCCTGTGTCACTCTCGTAGTTGTCAAGTAACGAAATGAAAGCTGGAAGGTAGGAACCCTTCTAGCTTATGGGGCAGTGACAAGGCCACCCACAGCTGACAGCATTCCCCCCCCCATACCTTACCTAAAAATGTCTCCTTTTTGAAAATCTCTTCATTCACAAACAGGAATAAGGGTGAATGACTTCTGTCATTGTCATCATTGGTGGTCACTGTATCCCCAGCTCTTCCCTTGAGGCGCCATGTGGGAAGCAATGTAAACCAGGGTAAATTAGTGTAAAGCAGGGTAAATCAGTGTAAATCAGGATAGATTAATGTAAACCAAGGTAAATTAGTGTAAAGCAGGGTAAATCAGTGTAAATCAGGATAGATTAATGTAAACCAAGGTAAATTAGTGTAAAGCAGGGTAAATCAGTGTAAATCAGGATAGATTCATGTAAATCAAGGTAAAGCAAGGTTAATCAATGCAAAGCATGTTACATTAGTGTAAATCAGTGAAAATAAGGGTGAATCATGGTACATCAGTGTACATTGGGGTAAATCAGTGCACATGTACCAGATGTAGTTTCATTCTGTAGTTTGTTTACATGGTCCCAGTGAAAGAAAAACAGCATTTGGTGCAACTTGTTCCTGCACATAGGAGACTCCCCCGATTCTACCCACCCCTGGGACAGCCTGGTACATAAGGTTACCTAATTATTTTTTAAGCACCAAAAATGTATCACATGACACGTTTCCATGATTTTTTTTCATAATAACGACCATGGAATGTTTGGAATGGTAAAGGATTTCCGAATATACGGCTCCTGGCTTCTCGCCTGCAGAGAGATGCGGTAGTCTTTCCCAGGCTGCAGTCGATTCACATCATGGTCCCACAGTCCTCGCACCACTGCACACAGGTCCTTTTCGCTTTCTTCCATAGTAGCTGGTCTTTGTCCAAACCAGACCACAGATGCTGTGACTATCTGACCAGAGTAAGTGGGGGGGGCACTGCAAGGGTACCCTGTCCACAAACCATTGGGTTTAGCTGAGAGTATGAAGCCACATCCCTCCCACTGACTGCATGATACTTGCCTAGTTCATAAACTTCAGTCTTCTCCTGTATGTACAACAACTTTCTTGTTTTTACTACTGTATTTCCACAAAAGAATTAATATTACTCATATATATATTTCTCTGAACATTACAGCTAAAGCAGTGACCTTCAGGCTATCAAACTTAAACATATCGGCTAAGTTATTTAGGTATAGTTTAGAATTTGTTACATTTTTGAAATATTAAATAACATAATGAGAGCACTATGGAACATGTTTATGGTTCTAAAACCATGCAACAAACTATTTATCTGGTACATTTCTGTTTTGATAGTGATATTACACACTACATAAATATTCAACATAAATATTGCTACATAAATCTTCAGCGGGTTTACCTGGTTTAGCAATTAGACATGTGAAAGATCATTTGATGCAGTACAATCAAAGGCTTAAACCTTTGGTGGGACACAATGCAGTGGTTTAATAAAGTAACCAGATAAAAACAAATACAGGCATAACTTTGGATTTTCTCGTCCATTCCTTACTTTTTTGGTGCTTTAATTTCCTGCCCCTTCGAACATGCTCCCGGGGCATCCGGAGCAGTGCCGCTGGTGTGGGATGTGGGATAAGCACTGCACCGGCCACTCCTACGCCGTGCGGGGGGGGGAATTTAAAAAGGTTATCCAGAGTCAGCAACTCTAGCCAAAGGGATTAAACGGTGTGTCTTGTTTTTTTTTTAAATATCCTGCTACAACGTGAAAGCTGGCTTTGTTTCCATTAGTTCTGCATTGCTGTGTCCTGTCCCCCTTCCTGCGCCTCTGCCTGTCCTGGATCCACTCCCTCTCTAAACCGGATTTGCAGTTTTTACTGCCTGCCAGAATTTGCTGCCATTGCCGAAATTTGCAGGTGTATCTGTTAGTTTTCGCTACTTGCCAAAAAAATTCCTACCCATAGTTTTGAATGGATGTTTGTATAAGGATATGTATTGTCAAAATAACTGTCATGTACTTTATATTGGGGTAGCAGAATCTTACATGTCATTTTATGTTGCCAGAAAGTGCTACCTACAATTAACAAATTTAGGTCATGGTGAAACTGAAACGTAGGCCAATATCTTGTTAATTGTTATTGAAATTAAATATTTTAACTTTTTAATTAAAAAAATATATTAAAAAAATATATTTTAAAGAAAGACAATTTAAAGTAGTCTGAACAAGGAAAACAAATATACATTTACCGTCGAGTTCAATGGTAAAATCAGATCCTATATTTACGGACTTCATATGGCGTAAGAATACAAACAATATAATAACAGTTACCTCGATTGTGTGTAATAAACACAAATGTCAACGAAATAAGAAAGAATGACATTTAAGATAGATCACGTTAACATGCAAGTGTAGCAAAGTTTTTTAGAAATTGTAAACGTGTGATGTAGTGTTGATTTATACATGCGCTGCTGCGTTTGGAAGCAGTTAATGTCAGGTTGGAGAAAAAGGGCTGGAGAACTTGTGGCTTTGATTCGCTATTCTTTCACACTGAGTACCGGATACAGATCAACTCTGGCAACACAGATTATGTAACAACATAATACAGAAACGAAATTAATAACTGATTAGGTTTTTAAAATTAAAGCAGTCCTGTGCCAATATTGTCACAGAATATAGGAACTTCTCAAAAGAAATGTATTCAGGAACACACCAAAGTGCAATAAAATGTAAGAGCATACATTTTATTTTATAGATTAATACAAAATTTCGTCTTTTGTCTTGAAGCAATTGCTTGTGCACATGAAAACCATTACCGTGTAGGCAGAGAAATCCTGAATCTGCATATTTAGTCTAATCATTGAACCTGAACCGTGATCTGGAGTGAAATATTGTAAACATCTCAGATGTCCATTTCTTGGTGTCTCAGTCACTGTATGGCTTCTCTGACATCTCCACCACTTTTGCATTCCCCTTCTGCACTGGGGTCAAGGGCTTCACCAGTTCGTTGTGGACACGCATCATACCTGGAAACGAGAAGCAGCCGCACACTGTTATTCTCATAATGCCCTAATAACAGGGAACGGAGCAGCACTGTAATGAATATCATCATGAGTAGATACAAGTACTGCAATAATCGTTCCCCCAAAAACATATTTCTGCTCCTAAAAGGACAGATGAAGGTCACTCGGCATGGCTGTCTACAGCTAAGCACTGACTGATTTAGCCCGTTTCCCACTGGGTACATAACTGGTCCTCATTGGCACTGGTCTGCAGAGACTTATAGAGGAGCAGAGGCAAAACTCTTGGGAACGTTCCAGAAATTTAAGGTCTACACTAAAACAATTTCTTGGACTATGTAATTGTACCCATATTTGGTCATTCTTGTCATTGTAGTAGTCAGTCTTTTGAATGAGTATTAAAATAATGAGCTAATCTTGATATTAAACTGCTTATTCTTAATTCTTAAGGCATCGAAAAGTAACTTTGTTTTTGAAAACAAAGCTTGTCTTTAACTAAAAAGAAGAAAGTTACAAAATATGAATCGATTTGTCTTGTCCCCGATGTAACATGCCACGGAAACAGCATTTCCATGACTCTACTGTCTCTGGGATTTTCCCACTGCTGCTACCTGGTAATACTGCCGTCGTCATTATTTATATAATCTTGTTACTGTACCCTATTGCTGCCACTCTGGTTTATTTGTTTATCCGTTTATTCATTTGTTTGTTTGCTTTTGTCTATGTCATATTTGTCCATCTTCATTGCTGCTACTTGATACTTGTATTTGTTACACTTAAGTGTCAGGCTGCGAGGAGATGCAAGCAAGAATTTCACTGTATTTTACCACATACTACATACATATGACAATAAATCTTGAATCTTGCAGTAGCTGCATTAGGTTGATAGATTTTTAAGCTGTAAACATGAAAAGGAAGTAAACATTCGGTCTGTATGCTGTAGGCCTATACAGCCAAAATGAAATAAAGTAGGTGCATTGGGTTCATAAACTTTCTCAAGTTTAATATACAAACAAATATACCTTTGAAGTACTTGACCGTTTTGACGCGCAGCTCTAGGGTGGCGTCTTCATCACACACGAAGAGCGTCTGCGGGTGCTGCTGGAAGGCCGACACCGTCCACATATGGTTGACGCCCTCTTCGATGGCCTTGTAGAGGGCGAAAGCTTTGTGTGCCCCTGTTATTAGGACCATCACCTTGGAAAATGAACCGTGAGTAATCATGAGACGGCTTTACGTAATGGTGATTTTAATTTCAAATGCTTCAGCCTATTTTAGACACGACCCCTGTCGTATGCTTCTGTAACATCTACATCGCGTTCAGTTACCCAAGAAGCCCAGTCGGATCCCCTCCTAGGATATGAGCTAGCAGCTGTGATCCAAGGCGTATACATAATCCAGTCCCGAACTGTGCGGGGAGATGAGAACTTGTACCTCTCTGGCATCCATGACAGTCCCCACCCCCACGGTCAGGGCCATCGTGGGCACCTTTGACAGGTCACCATCAAAGAAACGAGCATTGGCCAGGATGGTGTCCAGAGCCAGTGTCTTAACTCTGGTGCGGGAGGAAAGACTTGAGCCGGGTTCGTTGAAGGCTATGTGTCCGTCAGGTCCAATTCCTAAAGCAAGATATAAGTGTTTCTTTTACAGTGATTACTTTATCTGTATCGAGCGGTTTACACTATCGACCGTCGCTGGGTCATCTTGTTCTGAATTTAAGTCTTAATGAGATCACTGGCACTCTTCTCTAGACAACATCAGTATCTGTTCATACCTCCAACAAAGAGCTCGATTCCTCCTGCAGCCCTCATCTTCTCCTCAAAAGCGTCACACTCTACTTGCAGGTCAGCAGCATTACCATCCAGGATGTGTGCGTTCTCAGCCCGGATGTCGACGTGCTTGAAGAAGTTATTCCACATGAAGGAATGGTAGCTCTCTGGGTGATCTCTAGGAATTCCTATGCAAAGTTAATTATGGAGTCATTCACAGGACAATTATGTTTTGCTGTTATTGATCGGCTGGTGGGTGAGAGATTTGAAACTGGCATAAATGTTCAAATGTATTCAAATTGGAAGAGAATGACGTACCAACATATTCATCCATGTTGAAAGTTTTAATGTATTTAAAGGAAATCTCTCCATTCTTGAAGTATTCTATTAATTTCTTATAGCATCCAAGTGGGGTTCCCCCTACGAAATGCATAAGAGTAAGATTATGACTTAGAAAGAGTAAAATAGAGTGAAAGTAACTCAATGCACATGGTGCCTTACCTGCAGCGCTCACAGAAAGTCAAAGTAACTCAATGCACATGGTGCCTTACCTGCAGCGCTCACAGGAAGTCAAAGTAACTCAATGCACATGGTGCCTTACCTGCAGCGCTCACAGAAAGTCACATGACACTCACTTAATTCTGTAATAATGTTGCAAATTTGATGGTTTCATAACAAAGGTCCATTGACAACATGCCTGCACATCTTTTCTATTTTCTTTTTACTGAGTTTCATTTTTAACCCAGAACAGCTCTTTTAGCTCTTTCAGTTTATTAGTACTTGAAATTAATTTACTTTAAACCTTCCGGTTGTTTCTAATGTGATATATACTTTTTCTAATCGAATGAAGCAATGATTATTGTTATAAAACAAATGAATTTGACATACGATAAAATTTTACTGAATTCAGTAACTGTCCTGTGATTTTCTGCGAGCGCTGTGTCTGAAGACAGCAAAGCAGCCATGGAAGGTCTCTGGGCCTCCTGCTCTGGGCCAGCTTACCGGTAGGCAGTCCTAACGTGAAGAACCGCTCTGGTCCAGGGTTAAACTGAATGATCCTGTTCCGAATGTATTTCGCTGCCCATTCACTGGCCTTGTCATAGTCATCAAGAATGATGAGCTTCATTTTCCCTGGCAGGACAGTCCTTCAGAGCGGTGTTTACACACACACACACACACACACTGTATTCACACAGCAGAGGAGAGGCAGCTCCTCTGCTTTGTTCCACCCAAATCAGACTTTAGCCCCATAAAGAGAAAACATCAAGACAAGCCAAAGTTCAGGTAGCATTTAAAAATATGCAGATAATACTGGTGAGTGGGGGAGCGAACACAGAATCACAGCAGGGAAACTTGGCGGGTTGTAATGTAAAACAATCGTCTTGCTGCCAATACAGTTAGCATGTAAGTTCATGCCTATTGTACTAAGCTGCACTCTCCATCTGCTTACTGTCTGGGTTTCCTCTTGCAGTCCAGAAGCCTATAAACTGCTTATAATGTATGATTGTAATTGTGATGTATGACTGCGTGATTGTGATGTATGACTGTGTGATTGTGATGTATGACTGCGTGATTGTGATGTATGACTGTGATGTATGACTGTGTGATTGTGATGTATGACTGTGATGTATGACTGCGTGATTGTGATGTATGACTGTGTGATTGTGATGTATGACTGTGATGTATGACTGTGATGTATGACTGCGTGATTGTGATGTATGACTGCGTGATTGTGATGTATGACTGTGATGTATGACTGTGATGTATGACTGCGTGATTGTGATGTATGACTGTGATGTATGACTGTGTGATTGTGATGTATGACTGTGTGATTGTGATGCATGACTGTGATGTATGACTGTGTGATTGTGATGTATGACTGCGTGATTGTGATGTATGACTGTGATGTATGACTGTGTGATTGTGATGTATGACTGTGATGTATGACTGCGTGATTGTGATGTATGACTG
>JAODLD010000002.1:6034532-6056019 GCA_026781065.1 Mormyrops boulengeri
GTATGACTGCGTGATTGTGATGTATGACTGTGATGTATGACTGTGTGATTGTGATGTATGACTGTGATGTATGACTGTGTGATTGTGATGTATGACTGCGTGATTGTGATGTATGACTGCGTGATTGTGATGTATGATTGTGATGTATGACTGCGTGATTGTGATGTATGACTGTGATGTATGACTGTGTGATTGTGATGTATGACTGCGTGATTGTCCCATGTGGTGGACTGGCATCCCATCCTTGGTGTGGAGACATTCACTCTATTTGTCAAATAAAGAAAACTACTAAAGTGTTGTACTACTAATTCACACTTTCATTTCCTGTAGATCCATGGCAACATTTTTGCCAAGCAGAACACCACAGAACCCGTCTCCCAGTGAAAGACAATGATGAGCGTCTGAACAGTATTTATTCCAGTTTGGTGGAACATCATAAATAGAGCATGAATACCAAGCTATGCAGTATGACAAACACAGAGAAGCAGGCTTGGGGTCCCATGTTTCAAACGGAATTTATGCAGGCACCAGGGGATGGGGAAAGCATACTCTGGTCTTCCTGGTGACACCCCGAAAGCTTACAGCTCAGCAAAGCAGGGCATCTTTGCTTTTGGACAAACAGATGTAGCTCTTTTTCACAGCAGTTGTTAACCAAAGACAAACAAGTGTCTTATGCTCTATATTCTATAGAGATGAAAAACTGCCTCACAGTATCCAAACCGCCATTTCGGTACTCTCAAGCTCCTCATACCTCTAAAGACATTTTGCAACCTGTGTCTTTTTGAACATAGTTTTAACAGAAAAATCTAGCTAGAATATTTTTCAACCAGGGAAAAGGCAGGGATGTCCTGTGTGGTACACACACACTTCTAAGGGCAGAAGGAGAGGTACTGAGGTGGCTGCTTACAAACCAAGCAGAACATCAAGTCAGTATTACAGCAAACATTACTGAACCTCACAATTTACATACAAAAAAAAAGGTTTTATTCCTTACAGAAAGGTTTGCTAACATGACCTAACAGCAGCTGAAGATGTCGCTTGCATTACTGCACAGGATACGCAGTGCCATCGCCCCAGCACTGCCAGACCAAGCTGTTTCTCCGAGAGGGGGCAGGCTAGACTGACACTGCTGTGGAAGGAGGAGGAGGCCACTGAATCAGCTCAGCTGGAGAGGTGCAGTGGCCCCCGGCCGGCTAGTCCACCTCCATCTCAGGCAGCTTATTCTCTGTTGACTGGGGAGCAGAGTGGGAATCAGCGTCAGCCGATCCCTTGGTGGGACTGGTGGACTCCTCCCCACGCACCGGCCCGTTCTGTTCAGCCTTCTCGTCCTTGGGGGGCTCCACCTTTGGCTTCGGCTTGTTGATGACAGGGTTGCAGACCGAGCAGAGCTCCTGCATATCATGGGAAAAATGTGTCATGAGACGTCAAGGCCTTTGAAAAGAAACCACAAGCATAAACAGTTTACCGCGGACTAAACATCTATTCCCCAGTGTGACGTCGCTCCCTCACCTTCGTTTTTGCCCTGATCTCCTGAGCTCTGACTTTCAGCTCATTTGAGAGTTCCTGTTTGCGCTGCTCATTCATTTTGCTGTTCATCCACATCATGGCTTCAGTGACCACCTTGTCCACCTTCTGGACCTCTGTCTCATCCAGGTGATCATACTGCGTCTCCTGTGGGTGTGACCGACAGCAGCACCATCAGCTTCGCGCTTCTCCAGGCCTTCACGACACAAAGGGCGCTCCTCAGGACCGTGCCTGAAGCACACCGCAAACCGGCGCTTTTCCACTGTAAAGCATGCAAGCCGTAGAATGGAATGGATTCATAATGCAAATTTATGCAAGCGAATGCTAATTCCACTAGCATCTCATGCTAATATAACATGGCAGATCTCACAGATGTGCTAGAAAATTAGCACATAGTAAATCGTGATGTACACCGTGAGAACAGTAAATACATAAGCGCCTCTTCAGTTTTACGTCGCCGTCGCTCTCCAAACCCAGCTTTTCCAAGCCGAGCCTTCTGCAGTAGAAAACCAAAGCTAGCTGGAAGCGCACTGTAACTAGTCTCTTTTTGTGGTACGGCTTGTTTGCGGGTCGGGTACGGCTCGGGTAACGGCTCGGTTCCTGTATGCCAGTGGAAAAGCACCAAACCGCAGCGGGAGCAGACACACTAGTCACCTTCATCTTGTACGCCTCGATGGCCTTCAGGTACTGCTGGATGTGTCTACCCAGTTCCTCAAATGCCTTTGGTCTCTCTTCAGCCTCGCAGCATCTCTCCAAGATGGGCTGGCCTAGTTTCTAAAGAAAAGCAGATGACATTCAGCTTCCTTCAACAGTGCAGTCAGGCCTGGAAGCTGGGAGGACGGGACACGGACACCAGTACCTGCAACTCAGCCAGCTTATCAATGTATACTTGTTTGAGCTGATCCTCTCCATCTTCATAGAGCCAGCTTTCAGTGTCTTCCAGTTTCAGTGAGAAACTGTTCCTGTCCTACAAGAGATGGATGTACCATAGCTTTCAAAAGGACTCAACTTCAGCTGAGTGAAATGACACAATGAACACCGTTTATCAAGAATTTCCCTGGGGATCAGTAAAGTTAATCTGATCTAAAAGTTCTTTTCATATACCCTGTCTTGCTCTCCATGACACACATGTAGGTGAGAACCACCTTGGCTGCGAAGGGCAGCAACCTGCAGCGGCGCCCATGGAGCGGGGGGTAAGGGCCCGGGGATGTGACTATATGACCCCTGGTGGCACACGCAGAAGATTACATCCCGAAGCAGGTGAAGTCCACTCACTGCTTCACTGACGAACTTCTCCAGCGTGCCGTAGAGCTTGTCCCTCATTTCATACACATACTCCTCCAGGGTGTTCTTGGCATCGTTCCTTTCCTTCTCCAGCTTGTCCTGCATGATCATCTTGCCCTGACAGAAGCAGGCGAATGACCCAGGATTACAAACGGCCCACTCTCAGGCTGAGCCTGGACTTCCCAAATCAACGGTGGCATTGATGAGGCGCATTCGGCAGGGTGAGCAGAGTAATAGTGTGGCGTTTGGTCACTCGGCACTGACCTCGTTCTCGATATACAGGTTGAGTGTGTCACTGGGAAGCTGCCACTGCAGACTGCTTTCCATGGGAAGGTCTGTCGTTTTCGTTTTCACTTTGGGTTTCTTGGCCTCAGGGGGATGATCGTTCGTCTTTTCCCCCTTTTCGCCTTCCGGCAAAATCTAAACATACCAGCAAACATACACCATGTTCCAGATGATCATGCAAGCGACATATCGGTAACCTTTTCAGCAAATTACAAACCTGTTGTGATCTTCTTATTGTTAATTTTTAATCCCTCTTTAGATAAAGTGCACCAATCGCAGTTTAGTTTGCCAAGTGACCTTCATTAATGAAAAACCGACTTAAAATTGTTCCACATTATTGTGCATAGTCATCATTAAAAATGAGAACGAAGAAGATCTTTCTAAATCTGAAAATACTGCAAGGTCTTGCAACAGGCATGAAAACAACTGATACATCATAAAAACTGAGAGATAAACCGTTGAAATTTTTGCGAGAATCCAGATGAGAGAGATCAGACAGAGAATCATTAAGAAATGTTTCAGACAGACAAATTAATCTTCTTAAAGTGACCACTGTACATATGATTGTTGAAATTGCTAGTGTTGCTGCCATTGCATGAGGCTCCTGGGGCTGAGAGCTGTGTATGAACAGGCATTAGCCAGCCCTCAGCAAGGCGCATGAGGAGAAAAGCTCAGACACAGCGGAAAACAACCTGAGTACTTCACCCATGAATGCTGCCCCACCCTGGATGGCCCCAGTGGATGGAGCTCTGGATGGCCAGTCAATGGCCGCCCCGTGCCCACCAGACTAAGGTGTCAAAAAGGTGGTAGAGAAGCGATGCTTTGGGCAGGAACAATGGGAAGTGAGATGGCAGACTGCTTTAGGGTCCCTGATGGTGCTAAACCGACATCAGCAACATATGTGAGCTTCCTAACAGGACGTTTCCTGCCCTCATGTAAAAAGAGTCATGTCTACTGAAGTGAAAGGATCTACATGCAGGACAAGGTACCACCACATGCTGCTGAGAGCACCATGCACACCTTGGAGGTTATGGCCATAAAAACACGAATAATGGTTTGGCCACCATCACAATTTTAATAAGAAAATATACAAGGATGGGTGGCAGGACGTCTGGAAACGACAGCTCCGGGAGGACACACAGGAGCAGAAACCCTACATGCACCCACAAGTTGATGATGGATGAGAGAGTTGTTAAAGTAATTTCGAGGAATGGCTTATACAGTAATATGTACGGTCTATTGGGGTGTGTCTTGGAGAACAATATGCTCATACAGCAGATAATCCCAGACTGAGATCAAGAGATCAATCAGATTCAGCCATTTATGACAGACTGAAGTTTCAAGATGGCAGTCTGCATAATAATTTGGCACACTGTATTTTTTTTTTCAGGTTATATAAAAATGATCGCGCATCGCTGCTTCTGTGTATTCAAAAAGAACTGAGAGAGAGTTGACTCTTTTTAGAATAACCAAAAATGGCATCTGCAAAATCATTTGGAACACGGCATACAGGAAGATGGCCAGCGGCCACACCATGCCGGCGAAGTAGGTTCTCTTATACCACAGGGGACTTTAGCATAAACACAGGCCAGTTGACAGTCCGCATCCCCCCACACACACACATCACACACATCACACACACACACACACACACACACACACACATACACATGACACATACAAGCACACATACACACATCACACACACAGGCAATAGCACACACACACACACACACACACCTGAAAATAGGACCGTGACGTCTCCAGCTTGAGGCCAGTATAATCTTTCAAAGGATAATTAACAGTATTAAATATCAGGGTGTGTGTGAAAGGGCAGCAGCTGTACAGTGAGTCATCCTGGACACCAGCGCGGCCCGGGGGAGCACATCTGCACAGACGGGGGAGCACATCTGCACAGACGGGGGAGCCACGAAAGCCACCGCATTCACCTCCATCTCCTCCGCCTCACACTTCCCCTTCTGGACATCGCTGTGGGCATTCACCTCATCTTGGTCGACCTGCATTTTGTTCTAAAGAGAGGCAAAGACTCAAGATAAAACTCTTGTATCGAATGAGCTTTTCCCTTCTTCCGGTCCTTAAATAAGTATGTAGGAAGTCTGGGCAGAGTGCTTCAGATTCCACTTTGGACCAATCGGATTTTGAATAATACTTAAAATGATTCTGTATATGGATCCCTACATTTAAACACATGCTATTCCAGTCTGGTTCCATTACGAAATGCTTAAACAACTGATCTGAGGGCCAGTAAAAGAGGCGGCCTGACCTCACAGTGCTCATGGACACCATGCAGTGGCCCATTCCATCAGAAACACGCACCTCTTCCTCCCTCCCGGCTGGCTCCATCTCCATGGGCTCCTCGTCCTCCTCAGACCTACTCAGCTCTACCAGTGAGGCGCTGGACATGCTGAACAGCCCGTGGATGTTAATTCGCACCTTCACCTTCAAGCTCCCCCCCGAGGCCGGAGCCACCACCTTCTGGATCCTGAACTGACCTGCGTGCAGGTTTTTCCAGAGTGAATGTCCACAGATGAGCTTCACGACCAAGTAAAGGCAACCAAAAGGGCCGTGAGGCTGTCCTACACCGCGCACCCCGGCGTTCCCATACCTATAGTAGGATCTGGATAAGGCAGCTCCTTAGGGCAGCTGTAGAAGGCCTGCAGGGCAAACGGCTCCTTGCGGTAGAAAGTCAGTACTTTGGAGAAAGGTGTCGCGTGGTTCTTTGGGAACACTTCACACTCGCTGAAACGAACACATTAAGAATAAAAACTCTTTGCCATACAGCAGCTGAAAACTCCGTGTGGCAGCTTCGCAGAGCTGCAATCGGGCCGCAGGTTGGTACCTTAGACCTTCATCTGCTGCTGGAGTCCACTTTACCGAAATGGGGTAGGGGGCCACATCCGTGATGAAGAACTCCCGGACTTTGAAGACGGGGGAGAGTATGGCGCACTAACCGGGAGCGAACGGCACATTCAGGTTCAACAAAACAGGAGGAGGACAGGGTCCTCAAGAAGCTTCTACAACACACAGTCAGAGCCTAATACTCATAAATGTGCAAATGTTCAGCTTCTCAAAGCAGCAAGAGCCTCAAACCCAACCTGCAATGCCGGTCTGGCACTTCATAAACGTCTTTTTCAGAAAGACCAGCTAAACAGAAAGCCAGCCTACTCCGTCAAAGGCAGGGGCGGGGCCATGGGGCACTGGCTCCAGTTGAAAGCTGATTTGCTCCCAGAACCTGTCACTCATCAATTCAAAGCCTATCACTGGTTAGTGATAAGTTGCCCCCCTTCTGTATGATCAAAGACCTGCAGTGAGTGTGCAAAGGGATGTAAAGGGATATACAAGCACAGGGGTGGCACCACTTGGGCCAATGCTCGGCCTGTATTTGTGAATGAAACACCGCTGCCCCCCCAGGCAGCCCAGTTCCCCCGAGGAACAGGCACACTAAGCCATTCACAACTGAACTGGGACACACACTGGCCATCCTGCCCTTTTACTAGAGTGGCAAGTACGCGGAAGAGCGCCGACCTGCAGGGCACATCCTCTTGCGACGGCCTCATCCGCATTTAGTGTGGTGCTCAGCTCTTTTCCAAAAAATCTGCTGATTCGCTCCTTGACTGCTGGAATTCGGGAAGCACCGCCAACGATCTCCACGGCGTAGATGTCCTCGTTCCGCAGCTCTGACAAGACGGGAGAAAGCATCAGTGCTGACTGGCTGGGAGATCCTACGCCAGCAGAACAGCGTGAGCTCCGCTTTACATGCCAGGTTAGCTACTCACTGGCTTGTTCCATGACGGCTTGGAGAGGACCTTCTACTCTGCCCAGAAGTGATGCACACATCTCCTCGAACTGTCCTCTGAAGCGACGTGACACAAATAGACGTCGCATTAAATCATGGCGTACGCAGAGGTGAATCACCTGCATTCGGTGACGACACAGCGAGTTCCCCGACCTGTTGAGCTTCCCAGAGACATCGATCTCATTGATGAAACATTCGATGTTTAATGGCAGATTTGAAGAGTTGGCACTCATTAGCTTCTTCAGCTTCTCACACTCCTGGTAGAGTCGCACCAGAGCCCTTGGCTTGGACCTCACATCCACCTTGTATCTCTGGCCGAACTCCTCACAGAAGTGTCTGACCAACACCTCATCGAAGTCTTTCCCACCCAACTCGGGGTCAAATGCTGTTCCAAGAACCTTCAACAAGAGAAGGAAGCGGCTCAAAATCTTCTTGAAAAGGTGGACATGGCCGCATAGAAAGGGACCTTTCCAAAACCACACAGACCTTGAGTTTGCCCTTGTTGAAAGCACAGGCCGAGATCTGGTATCCAGAGTGACCAAGATCCACAAACACCACCGTCCTGGGTTTTTCTTCAGGAGTGGGGAGGTCCTGTTTGTAAATGCCATATGCCAGGGCCACTACAAGCGAGTGCACATATGGGCATTGAAAAGGAAGACTCATCAATACAAAACAATCCCCATAAATGCCAGAACTTCACTGAGCATGTGCAGATATCTGAGGGCTATAAACTGACTGTAACAGCTGCTTTAAGGTTTTAACGGCCAGACGTTCGGATTACCTGCGGTGGTGTCATTCATGAGGCGCAGACAGTTCAGCCCGACAATCTGCGCCGCGTCCATGACCGATCGCCTCTCAGCATCCGTGAAGAAGCAGGGCACCTGGGGGAAAGCTACGTGACATACTGAAACCTGACAGACGATCACTGAACTCACTGGGGGCGGGGGCGGGGGAGAATACGCCTAGGTTACTATATGCAGTATCAGCTTTTCCTCCTGTAACATTAAAGGACCTCAGGTGTGTGCACAGCCACGCAGCACTCACAGAAATGACGCAGTCCACCACTGACTTCTGCAGGGCGTTTTCAGCAGTGTCCTTCAGTTTGGTCAGCAACATGGCAGTGACCTGCTCAATACTAAAGACCTTCTCCTCCTGCAAGTACATCACCTGTAGGCAAGATCCACAATCATCATCACATTTTTAGGACTCATTATTTCACTGTTCACCCAATAATCCCCCCCAGACTGCTGTTTAACTGTAAACAGCCAGGTATTTTTCTGGGACCATTCATGTACTCTGAGTCCATAGTGACAGCTTCTAGAATTAGAATTACATCACAATTCTGCGTTCATGGCCATTATACTACCTACTGTTCCTTACTGACATTAAAACTGTTGGTAAATGACCACATATTTTTCACAAGGGTTAAAACACACACACACTTATGATACAGAATTCTGTAGCTGTTTTATGGGAAGCCAGGGACTGGCTGACCCTACTGTCTCCTCTATAGCAGGTCCATGAGGTGGCCTCCTGGGATGCTGTCCTGAAGGAGGTCCACATACACGCTGAGCACACATTGCCTGATTTTCCTTCACTCTCTGGTCAAACTCTGCCAAAATCATGGCTACTGTGTTTGGGCCAGGTAGCCAGGTCATGTCTATCAGTGTCCATTGTGTTGGTGTGTCCAAACTTTTGACTGGTGCTGTATGTATGTGCATTATGTCATTACAAAAGGCTGCTAGTAAATTTTGCTGTGCTTGTATAAACCACTTGCACAATGACAAATAAAAATCCTTTGATCCTTTGATTACAGCCAGAATAACTTCAGAGAGTCCTAACTATGGCAGACGCTTCACCAAGACTCAGTGAAAAGCTCTCACCTTGATGCCAGTTGTGCCGATCGGGGTTTGGGCGAGATCGTAGACGAGGCTGGATCTCAGGGCCTGGACAAAGGGGTCTGAGAACGGCCGGCCGTGAAGGCGCTTGAAGCCCTGCACCGTGTTCCTGTGATTGGTGACAACCTGGGGGGTGGAGGGGGGGAAGCCCAGGGATGTTCTGTGAGCTGCCTGCCTGTCTGTCTACATCAACACACATAGAGCATTTTCACGCTTGCCAACATAAATAAACTATGTTACACTTACATAAAAAATAAGAGAACTGCAGACTGACACACAAACTGACTCTCACCTGGCTTTTCGCTGCTGCTCCAAATGAACGATTTCGTGGCCCAAAGGACACACATGCTCTAAGAAAAAGAAAATATGTAGCACAGCTTTTGAGCAAGACAACTAAAATTGCCTGGGAAAAAAACACTTCACCAAAAGTGAACCAAGCGCACAGATTTGGGGATGAGTGTGGGGACAGGTCCCTACCAGTACTGTGGGAGTACTGTGGGAGTACTGTGCGTGTGCAGGGGGGACTGGCGCTCATTTGGTCCCTAGTAATGTCGAAACCAAACTAAAGTGAGAGAGACTTGGGACGGTTCCTGCTTCCTATGATGACAGCGTTCCCTTTGTTTTTCACTGGCCCCTGGCAGTCTGTGCACTGCACGAGATACAGTGATGCATACAGGCACACATATGCTAACAGTAATCGCTTCTAGAAAAGTGTACATATATTTATGCATAGCTAAAAAAATAGAAGGCATTCACTGCAAGAGTATCTCTACAAGGAGTGATGGAGCACTTTATAAACTGTCACTGACAGTCATTTATTTCGGGGGGGTGGGGGTCCTCACCATTAAATTCCCTAAATTTCAGGTTCATTAATACCCTAATAAGACCAGAACAACACACAAGATGCAAGATGCTGCAAACTAACATCAATTACCAATAAATAAATTAACTCTGTAATATGATACTACAGTGGAAAAAAAAACTTCTGGCCGTTTTATCAATACACCCCCAAAATAAAAAGAGTAAAAAACACATCATTTACATGAGTAGTCGTTATGACTGTTTATGAATCGTTATGATTGTAACTGTTCTGCTTATCATAAACCTCCGGGATTAACTTCATATATAGAGACCAGTTAGGTAGCCGGACATTGCTGGAATATTCCGGACTGCGGCTACTGACTAAGATGGGGATCACCAGCAGCACCTTTCGGGCTGGCACCGTGCAGCAGAACGTCAACACACACACACACACACACACACACACACACACACACACACACACACACACACACACACACACACACACACACACATCAGCTTATTGGCAGCGCAGACGGGTCTGATCAGCGCAGTCGATATGGACAAGTGGGCTTTGGGGTAGCCGCTGACGGGGGACTCAGCATTAAACCTTCAGATGATACTTAGTTACCCATCAGGTACTGATCAAAGAGTTCACATCCTCGGGCCTTACTGGTTTATATAGCATAAGCCTGGTGATAAAGTGAAGCTGGAGACGAGCCGGCAGGCAGCCCCGGTGCGGCTGTACTCACGGCGTGCATCTGTCGCTGTACTCGTTGGCGACCGTTTCTATCCCTCCGGACCGGGCTACCGCCACGTAGCAGCTTTGGAAGCCGACGTCAAAGCCCACCACTGACATTGTATCCTGTGTATTTAAAATGTGTGTAAGCAGCAGACGCCGTGATATTTATAAATGAAGAATGAGCCGTGGCCGTTCGCAGCGCTCGGCTATTTTAACTCATTGCCCGCCGAACCACCGAATGAGAGCCGGCCAGCCAGACGCCCGCGAGCCGGCAGAGCGGCCACGCCCACTGGAGCCGCCGCCAAATCTCGTCCCATTCTCGCGAGACTGCAAATAATAAAGTCCAGTCTGCGCCCAAACGCTCAACAGCTTTTATATAAAAAAAAATTACAGAGAGCCCCCGGTTATAGTATGTGGTAGTTTTTTTTTTTTAAATCTCCAAATCACTTATTTTCTTGCGTGCAATTGTTGCATGGTACACATTAGTGGAAATATCAAGCACTGGATGGATGTAAAATGAGAGCAAGCTAGGGAACATTAAACCATTCTTTTTCAGCACAGCTATTTTTAGACACCGCAGGCGTTTCACCTGCATGATCTATTGACATGGCCATTCGCATTTATGTGTCCTTCTAACGGGCATTGAACTAACATACGTACTTAAGATTTAGGCAAAAGCTTATGCGACATCTTCTTGTTTGGGTAATCCGTTATATTCATAATCCTGCCAAAATTATGAAGTGCGATATTGTTTTATTTATTTTTTTGCCGTGTTAGTTATAGTTATATTATGCTATGTAATTTCTACTGACAGCCGTTTTTACCTGTTGAGAAAGGTTAGCTCTAACAACATAATATAGTATTGCCCTGTGTGGATTTTTTGATGCAGATACAATAAACAGTGAAACTTAATAAATATTTTAAAACGAATGCTCCCTAACCTGACCTCATCATTAAAAAAAAATACGTTCATGGCTGCCTGTAACTCATGTCTGCGATGGTGACAGTCCTGTAAGTTTGTAATGATTTGTGTGTAAGACTCATGCATAAAAATGTTCAAGTACAAAAAGATTCATCCTGCATAAGACGAATACAACACTAGCTGAACGAAGTTAACTATTTGCATTGTTTATATTTACTACTAACTGGTGCCACATTTTCGTACGTAACATGTAGGGCTAGTTCACAGAATGGAAATAAAAATGGTCCCTCCCATTCTTAAATTGGCCTACAATATAAAGAAAAACCTTTTGGTTGTCCAGTGGTAAAACGCGAAGTGTTTATCCGTATTATTCACTGCGATGCATAATACAGGTTTAATTTGTTTATTATCAAACATTTAACAGCTCTACCTCAAGATATTGAATTACCCTGCTTGACCAAGCGCGTCCACGTCACGTTATCTCTGTCGTCGTGCACGGGCTCGAGCTGGAGTAGACGCGCGTACAGCGGATCATAAAGAAACTGCATTACGCATGCGCATGAAGATGGGCCCCTGAATTCCATGTGACACTGAGCTGAACCTACAGTCGGCAGCAAAATGGTCGATGACAAAGGTACTTGTTGTGTATCTTTTCATGAAATACCTATCTCTGTCACTTGTGGCAGGCAGTGATTCTTTGGATAGTAAAGCTACTGGCGAACGTCATAACATATGCGGACCTTCTGCCCAGTACACACTGTAGCCTATTGTCTATTACAAAAAATGACTGAGGACGTGACCACATATTTCGTGTTTCAGCGATTTGTATGTTCTTCTCTCTATTCCAATTCCTTCTTCTGACCCAGCGCAATTTTCTATCCACGTGAGCTCCTAATTAATTAGACTGGGATTTAATTCACACGCCGGGAAAGATTTGTTTAGAATCTCCTACAATTTTAGTTGCTTAAAAACGCGCCATTGCGTGTCAATTACTAAACCTGTGTCCTCAATATGGAAAGAAATTGTGGACATTCTACGGGAATAACAGTTCAATTTAGAAAATTTGCGGTATTTTTCAGAACTTGAATTGATTGACTAACGACTGTGAACTAGAAAACCATTCGTTTAAATCAACACTACATTTATTTTAAGGGATAAAAACTAATGACATTTCGAAAGATCAAGTTATTTTCATAATCGGGTTTTTAAATCTCTCGATTCATTTAATTAACAGAACAAAGAGCTCAGCTGAACGGAAAACCGTAATAAACGGCGGACTGCGGGGACCACGACCGCGCTGCCATGTTGCATTTGGCATCAGGTTTGAAGCAGGACGGATGCTGGTCGGCTGCACCTGAAAGTTGTGAAATGCATACCCTTTACCGAGCTTTTCCAGAAGCAACTCAGGCGGAGAGGTCCGTCTAAAATGTTGTACATGCGCAAATCTCCCGACGAAACCTCTCATTGACGCCTGTTACATCAGAATCAAGGACAACTGCACAGGTCAATGTTGTTCCTGGATTTTGGATGGGAACGGCTTTTAAAAATCATATTCGCCGTTTCATTGTGTCGTGCACAAAAGTGGAGATCCCCAGCAGTATGAACCGACGCGAAAAGAGAAGTGGGGCAATTAGCCCTGTGATGGCTTGGCTCTTCCAGAAGGGTGGATGCGCTGAACATCGCAGGCATGTGACGTAGGTCTGGCAGCCAGCACCCCACCGGGACGCTGCTTGCTCGCTAATATGTGCTAGCAAACATCAGCTGGCTACTTAGTCGATTAGCTGCACTTCGATGGACTGAGAAAGTGGGGCGAGTGCTTTTACTCCGTCGGTAACGTAGCCACTGATGATGATGATGATGATGAAGAAGAAAAATATTTCGGCATAGCCGTACCTTCTTGATCACTGCCTGTTTTTGTCACTTGGGGGCACAAACTGGAAAGTGAAAAAGACAAAAGGCTTTCCATAGAGATGGTTTGGGCCTAATAGGAGATCGCAGAGGTAAGCACGATCGTGTATTTCCAACATGAAATAGCCGTGGTAATAACTAGCAGCTGGGTGTACCTGACGAATATTACTTTAAAGGCAAAGGAGATCGTTTGCGCCTTTAGCAGTTTAAAGATTGCAGAAGCTGCTTTGCCAAGCCACCGATGGCTTTCGTTATCACACAGGAAGAATAGCCCAGAAGTTGCTGAGATGAAGTCAGGATGCTCACTTTACGATATATCACTGTAGAAAAGCCCTTTTGTGCTGCTGTAGTGTACGTGTGTGCAGCCACATAGCTCCACAATATCACTGCTGCTCTATCGAGGGGATGCTAACACAGCACACTGGGAATACATTCAGCAACCAAAGGCATTCCGCACGTCTTGTTCGCGATAACCGCTGCAGTTAGCACCCCCATACAAACCATTGCAGTTATAGGTATGCTCTATTTGCAGTTTTACGTGACGCAAATTTGCACAGCACCTGTCGTGAAGGATGAGTTCAGTAAGGAAATATGTGTGCAGGCATCGGGGCTGCTTTGCCTGCTTCGGTGGTTACAAGCGAAACATCTATTTTGTTTGAGAATAAACCCAGAGCTCGTTACTGTGCTCGTGAGGTTGTTAATCGTGCTTGAGACACTAAACTCGACCAGTGCAATCCGCTAATTAAACGGGCAAAATGTGGGCAATGACGGTTTTATGCGTGTATGTATCTCTGCTCGCGTGCGTGCGTGCGTGTGCGCGCGCGCTCGGCCATGACGTCAGCGCTTTGTTCCCGTCACGGGCTCAGGACCGACTTCGGTGGGGGGTCACTCATTTGGCAAAATGACGCCAGTTAACTTGTGTGACACCCCTTATCTGTGTAAATCCTCAAAATCAATCCAAATGGCGTTTGCACGACGCAGTGAAGAAATGTGGTTATTAACCACCTGGAAATAAATGCATGCCTGTTTGTAATGATCTGTAAGCTCTATGGAGACTATTAAATTCTAAACCTCTTCTAAAATATGGCCACAGATAAAGTTATTCTTGGAGTATACTCTGCCAGTTGACATGAATATATACATTTGCGTTTTTGTGAGTATTTCACTAGCATGACCTGCTGCAGTTCACCAGTTCACGGCGGTTTGATTACATGAATCCGAATTAATATTACAGGCACAAATTAATATTACAGGCTCAAATAACAAAATGCAACTTGCAAAAAGTAACCTTTGCTAAGAGGGAACTTTGTACCGGCCTTAATGTGCCTAGTTGGCCTCTTCAGACCATCGCTTGACAGTATAACCGGAGTTTTATTACCTCTGACCAAGTCTGGTGATTCAGAAGCTGCGGAAACATTATAATCATACATGGGTATTGCTGTTCCTCCTGCCAGCTCCATGTCGGGTTAAAGGTTTGAACGTGAGGGTGGTGATCTCTGGAGAAGTTTTGATTTAAATCTTCATCGTAAAGTGACTGTCTTCTGTCTATACGTTTTATAACGTGTTAAAAAGTGCAGCTACATTTTGACTGCTTTGCAGTCCTTTGAGAATATTGAAAGGAGAAGTAGATTATGCTAAGAAGGGGGTTTCTGGAAATTCTTGATGCCTGTGTCTTAAGATTGGAGTGGAATGCAGGTATAGGATTACGTCTGCCAGGTTATTTTGGCGTTGATCAATCTAAGTATGTTTTTGAGTAATCAGTAACACTGGGCGAGTTGTGTACTTAATCACTATCCAGCTTGGATACAGCATGTCACTTTGCTAAAGGCCATAGTGATGGAGACACGTGGGGTTACATTAATTAAAGGTTGTGGTCTTATAATCTGAAGGGTGGCTGCCCAATGCCATTAGGAGCTCCACTGATTCACTACTGAGAGAGGTACTTCGCACAGATTGCTTCAGTAAACCGCCCCGCTTTTAGAATGGACACAATTATAAGAATGTAGATAACAGCTTTGTTTTAGAATGAGGAAGAGCATTACTGTGCTGTGCCATTTCTGACTTTCAGTTGTGGGTCCCTGCAGCTGCTGTCGGCAGTGAACTTGTTAAACTGGAAAAGTGAGATGAAATGCAACAAGACTCACGGACACTGGGGGGCCAGCTGGTCTATTAAAGCTGACTTGGTGTGAAAACAAAGTGACAGACATGGGCCGGCTCTCTGGGATGCCACGTAGCATAGGGGTTAACATCATGGGCTTGTGACTCAAAGGCTGCGGGTTCGAGTCATCCGCAGCACCTTCACATTAATAACAGCAGCTGTTCCATGTCGTGAGGTGAGGGTCATGAGGTCGCTGGAAAGGGCTGTGTGTGCTCCCGATATCTTTGTAAGAGGACGAAGCTCCAAGTCTTTAGAGTCCTGGTGCTCCCTGATTTGCTGTATCGCTGTGAGACATGGACGCTATCCAGTGAGCTGAGACGAAGATTGGACTCCTTCGGTACTGTCTCTCTTCGGAGAATCCTTAAGTACTGCTGGTTTGACTTTGTGTCGAAAAAGCGGCCGCTTAGGGAATCCCGGATGAGGCGCATTACCTGCATTGTGTGGCGCGATTCCCTGAGGGTGATCCGGCTCACAGGATCCTCATTGCTGAGGGCTCCAGAGGCTGGACTAGGCCAAGGGGATGCTCACATAACACCTGACTGTGGGAAATGGATGGCCATTTCTGGAGAATAGGACTGGACCATGTGTCTGCTCGGGGGGGGGGCGCCAACTGTGATCCCAAGGTGTTTCGTCATGTGGTGGGTGCAGCAACGCGCTGCATCAGCACATGCTCCCCAACCTGACCTGACCTGACCTGTTCCACGTGACATGCATGGATGTCTGTAGTTTATGGATGATCCCTTTTGTTTTGATGACTGTAAACCAGGAAAAGGAACTAGCTATCAGAACACAAAAACCAAACAAACTTTTGCCTGATACCAGGGTCTCTGTCTCCTTAAGAAGAAACTCGCCATAAGTTTTCCTGGAACTGCCTGTCATGGCTAAGAAGTCAGACACAGCATCTAAGCGAGACAGAAAGTGAATGCATTTCATACTGTGTAAAAAAAAAAACATGGCTGTTCGCATATTTTTCACAGCGTTGAATTAGCTTTGTTTTAAAGAGCTCTTCGAGTCTCTCAGAGCTGAACTGAGTCCGTTTTAGGCCTTATGCCTGTACGCGTGAAAGAATCCATTTGGGTTTCTCCCAACTTTGCGATTATGGTCCAGTGTTTGGGAGCACGGTGTTGCCTGGCTTCTGCCTGACAGTGTGAGCACTTTCACACCATCACATCCGAATTGGCCCTTGAATGCCTCCCTTTCTGTGAGGCTGATTGAATCTGCAGGTGCCGAGGATTGGACCCTTGATCCATTGTCTGTGGAATCTGCATGTTCTCACCCTTTGTAGCTGTTAATTGCCCCGTCACCGCGGATGAATGCCGCGGATGTCACCTGGCCTGATGTCTGGGGTTGGCTGCGGTTTTGACTGGATAAGTGCATGTTTAAAACGAGCGGACAGTAAAGCTCTAAATCGCTTCTTTGTCTCCCAGAAGCTCCCCTTGAACTTTGAATTCATTTTAATTTAGCTTCTCTGTGGCACTGCATGCTGAACATGCTCTTAAAGAGCCACAACTCTTGAGTGTGTTAGGATTCATTTATATTCTATAAAATGGCGATTTCCAGACCTTTTCAACAAGCATCCACCCTCTCCATGACCCTTTTATAATCTACCCGCTTCCGCTAATTAAGGGCCCGAAAACCAGTTGAGTAGTTTAATCAGACTGACAGGGCTTGGAGTCGATGGAAATGATAGGATGACCAGGGCTGCTTGATGGGTCAAGTCAAAGTTCTTTATTTGTCATATACATGACGAACACATTCAGCCGTACACTGAAATAGATGGTATGGTGGTGGCCAGCAGGGGGAGCTGTGTTTCCTAGGACGCTGTCTGCAGTTTTACCACTGAATCAGAATGCAGAAGTCATCACTAAAAACACGTGTTGATTTCCACTGGTAAATCTTAGCGTCATACATACAAAACACAGATGACAGTTGAGGTTTATCTACAGTAAGGACCCTAAATTGGAAGCTTCCTGTAGTGCCTGTGATAGCTGTTGAAACATTTTGGGTTTTGTTGTTCTTGCATGCAGATAATTCAGGAATCAGGATAATTTGTTAGATTCTGCTTAATCCCGGTCAGTGTGGTGAATATACTGCTGTATAATGACTTGCTTGATTAGTGCCTCTTCTTTTTTGCACGCTGATGTACCTTTGTGACTTTGCACAGCCATTTCCTGCAAGCTGATTCGGTTTCATTACAGTTCGGGTCCTTGCTGCTGTGTGTTTTGTGTCTGCCTCCTTGGTGTCGTCGTTCTGTTTTGCCAGCAAGCCGCTCTCTGTAACACCTCAATTCTGCTGTCATACCGAACATCTGTCTACAGTTATCATCAAATTTATTATTCGGATGTGGAATCATAATTAAGGAAGAAGGGAAATCTGTCTTCTGTACCCAAATCTTTGTCATGTTTGTGAAGTGCCTGGTACCAATCCCATGCGGCACAGGGCTTATAAAGGCTGAGATGCACCCTGGACAGGATGCCAGTCCATCGCAGGGCATACACACATTTAGAGACTCCAGTTAGTCGAACTGCATGTATTTGAACCCCCCCAGCCAAAAGCAGGTGAGAGATCTGAGGAGATCAGATCTTGCTAATGAGGCTGAGATGAACTGAAGTGAGGAGGGTGTTCTGTGTAGTTGTGGTGTGGGAAGGCAGCCCTAGTGTGTCTCTGTGCGGTGACAGCTGATCAGTGTGGCGGCGGGCTTTACACTTTGGGATGGCAGAGCAGATAAGGCCGCCGTAATCCTGCCTGACGTATTTCACATGCTGTTATCTTTAACAACCACTTCTGCGATCTGAGAACGTCACCTTGTGTTACTCCAGTGTGCTTTCGGCTTTGGCAGTTGCACACATCTAAATAACTTCTGTTTTTTTTTTTTCTTCAGTATTTGCATTTTGCATCCATCCATCTTCTCATCACTTTAACTTCCTTAGGTGGAGTTACCATTTTACTGACTCCTTAAAAGAAATTTTTAGTAAAGTTCTGCCAAAGGCTTTTTTTAAAATTTTTTTTATCAAAAGCTAATCTTATTTAGGTGGTTTTAACTATCTGTAGCGTTTTATAGTCATTACTGAAGTTTTTCCCTTTTTGGTTGTTTGCTCATATTAAAACTATTTATACTCTCCACGAATACAGTCCTAGTTGCTGGCGTGGTATTAAGAATCCGCATAAATCTCATTCCTTATGGAGGTCAGTCTTATGAGGGTCCTGAACCCTATCCCAGATGGGATGCCAGTCCACTGCAGGACACACACACAAAAAATGCCCACCCAGCCCTAACCTTAACCATAAGTAACCAAACAAAATACAAGACTTTTGGCATTTTTAGTTTTTACTATTGCATTAACAGAGTTTTATAAAATTGAAGTTGCTCTTGCGGGGACTGAAAAAATGCCCCCACAAGGTGGTAAGGTTTTTAATCACATTGTGGGGAATTCTGGTCCCCACAATGTAATAATTAGACATACACGAACTCTCATGCAGTCGCACACTATTTCCAGTTCTGGGGAGACCTTTCTGTCTTCTTTACTGTAGCTTCCAGCTCACTCTTTTTTGAGTCAAATGTGTAGATGTTTTCCGGTAAGTTTGAGTGGTGTGGTTTTACTGGGAGACCAGTGAGGCGTGGCGGTGCCCAGTTCAGCCTCTGTGGCTGCAGTGGTGCAGTGAGAGTGAGAGCTGCTGAATGGGACTGGCCCTCTCCCCTGGCCGCACTGCAGAATGGAGGAGAGCTCCTCTCCGACGTGCCGCTTGTCAGTGTGCTGCCTCCCCCCACCAACTCAAAACGGGACCTGCGCTTTTAAAGAAGTTTCTGGCGGGGCGTCTGCAGGACTTCAACCTTTGTGGGGGAGGGAGAGGGTTGATCATACCGGTCTCTCTGATTGGCTGTGCTGTCTGTAAAGCTGTGACATCAGAAAGGGGACTAGCTTCACACAGCTAAAATAACATGTCCTTTTATGGAACAGGATGGACTGTTCCATTTGAAGCGAGCGGGTGGAGTATCTCCTAGTATAATGGCACCTCCGAGAGTTGTAGCTCAACATCAGGTCTGTGACAGAAAACGTAGTTTCACAAATATAAACTGATTTCAAGTGTTCTGCTGAGAAGTTGGGCATTTAACAATTAAGTGTTTCAGAATTAGTCATCATTTCTTTGTAGTTCTTACTTGGAATTGGTGTGTGTATAAAGATCATTTAACTTCAGGGCAGTACTGAGCGTCCGCGGTGTCCTTTGTATTAACTAGCTGAATAATTAGCCTATTCCAGTACAGCTGGCTCACACACAGGACACCTTTCAAACGGCCACTTAATTACCGCGAGTGCATGTAAATGTATACCCCCACCCCCTTAAAATATCACTTATTGTTGCTGTGCTCAGTACCCCCCCGCTATTCCAGAGAGTGGACTTTGCCACGAATGAGCCGTACCCTGCCTTCGCTCGCTCTGATTTATCGCTGAGCAGATAATGTTGATGCCACCGAAGCGGCTGCGTTGCTCCCGGCGCGGAACTCGGGCCATGAGAACTCAGACGTGACGTCTCCTGGATTTTTCTTGGGTCTTCTTTCCAATGTTTCAGTGCCCTGGACCATGGCTTCTTGCACAGGGTAAGCTAAGGAGTGAGTTTTATTTTAAATTTAACGCAAGAACATTTTGCTAGAATTTGCTAGACTCAGTTCCTAAAGGTACCAAACAGACAAGCAAGGAAAGCTTTGTTTCAGTAAAAATAGCAGTTGAACAGTTTAACTGGGTCACCTTACTAAGCAAGAATTTTTTTTTTTTTATGTACACTTTTTCTATTCAGAATCTAATTGTAGATATGAAGGTGACAAAGTAGTTGGATGGATAATTATTATTATTCGGGTTGTGGCTGGGTTTGTCGTTCCAGAAGGTGTTCAGTTTCATACCTTTTTAGGATTTAACAGACGGCAGAGGCTGTTTAATGAAGAACCAAGCGATCATTAATACTGAAGAATGATTTAGGTGTCAGGTGATATGTCATTATATGCTGCAAACAGTTATGGTGTATTAGTCATTGATTTTTTTTGTATTTTGTAAAATTGATACAGATTTCAATCTAACATTAGTCTGACTTATTAAATCCTTTGGTTTGGCTTATTTGGGTTTGTATATGATATGATTCAGCTTTTCTACAGCTGAGCTAGGATCCATCGGTTTGTCCTGAAAATGGAATGTAAATTTATAAATTGCAAATATTAGTCATTTGTATACCCTCCTGGCTGTCATCATGAAAGAGAACCTTACTTGAATTCAGTTACCTGGGAAACGTAATCTTAGTGTGTTAAATTGTGAACTGGCTTTCTCTGGTCCTGTTGCGTCTGGTCTTGAGGCGTCAGCTTCCTGAGTGATTGACCAACCCTACTTCTTATCATCATTTATCTAGCTGCCTGTCTTGCTGTCCATTCTGCCGGTAGCTGGCTGAGTTTGGGTTTTCACTCCCCTGTACTTTTTATGCCTGGATTTTGTCAGCTGTGGGTCTGTGTTAATTAACACTTCAGATTTTAATTCCTTGTAATTGAATAAAACTGCAATGATCACCTCATAACTTTGTGTTAGATTGGACTTGCACTTTTTCAGGAACATCGGTCTTACCCACACATGTGAAACTGATAGGTCTTCAAAATGTCCTCTTTCTGGAGTTACCACAGTAGACTACCAGAAACAGATGGAACGGTTTTCTCTACACTAAGCCATTTGTTGCTTTGTGTGATGTTGGCCAAAAAATTCACCAGTCACCTTCTTGTTAATTAACAGCTTTGTTTTGGGTTTTTTATGTTTATAAGGACATTATAAGCCTTAAAATGCGCACATCACAGAAGCTAGATTACCGAATCAAATGTGAATGTTTTGAGAAATTTTTAGAGCTTCAGACAGACATGCTGTAACAACCGGTGTAAAGGACTGCTACACGGTAACCAGGGTAATTCAGTTTAGACACAAACTCTAATATTCCCTGGCAACACTCTTGCAGCCTCATTGCTTATATATCAGGGATTATGCTGGATGTAATTTAGTGAGGTCATTAAATGAAGCGGGCAGGTTTGTTAGGCATCCAGCCTACAGAGAGACAGCATTATTAATGTCACTCTGCACCACTGACGGCCGGGGACTCCCAGGAGAAACCCGGAGCTTGCCGA
>JAODLD010000002.1:6056119-6091268 GCA_026781065.1 Mormyrops boulengeri
GAGCTTGCCGAAGCTGAGGACGGGTACAGCCCAGGTGGTCAGGGTAGCGTTTTGCCTGCCCCACCGTACGGCCTGATCTGGGCCTGGCGGACAGATCCCGCAGGGCTCAGCTCTGTGGGAACAGTGCGTGACGAACGAGATCACCCGGCACAGAACGTTTTGTCTGATTCTCATCAGGACCCGGCAGCTTAATCAGAAGCTGAGACAGAGAAAATAGGACAGTCCTGGGTGGATTTTTAGCCTAAGCGCGGTAATGTCGCGATCCCTCTGGAAGAGGAACGCAAAAGCTTCCCTTTTCCCCGCAAGATGGGGTGAGGTGTGTCGCCCATGAACGTAAGAAGTCAGGAACCTGGCTGACGGGAGGTATTGATGGTTGGGGGTGTAAGGAGATGGATGTTTTGGGGTCCAAAGGACAGCTGGCTGATTGATAAGCGCGGGGAATGTAAGAGCACTGACTGCGAGCGTGAAGGGTAGTTTTGTTGGGGGATGGTCACGTGACGGGGGTGTTTATACCAGCTGAAGAAGAGGTCCCACAAAGCCCTGTGCTTCAGGGGGTGGCTGTCGCGAAGGGTGGCACCACAGACATGCAGGTGGGGGCTTCCGTTAGCAGGTGACGTCCCTGATGGAAGGCAGCCAGGATTAAACCATAATAGTCTAGTTGGACAGACGGGAAGGGATTCCGGCAGTTGGAGAGGGGGGCGGGACCTTCAGAAATGTGTTTGTGGTGGGAAGGATTTGGAGGGGAACGCAGGTCGGGGTAGCCAGGCACTGTGGGGTGGGGAGTGACGTGTTTTGGCCCGGGTTGCCTGACAAGGGGGCCTCATCCTGAAGCTGAGAATGGGTGGTAATTTAAAGATAAAACAAAGGGGGGAGCTCAGGGCACTTTCCAGGATCTTAAGACGTCGGGGGTTTAGCCCTGAGACCGAATCTCTTCGAGGGTTACGATGTAGCACTACGAACGTTTTGGGAAACTCGGTCCTGGACTAGCACTGCTGAGATGTATGGAATTCCGACACTGAGAATTGAAACAAATCATTTGGGGCTTGCTTACATTCATTCAGGGCTTTGTGCCCCAGGCTGGTGACGCGTCTGGACAAGCCCGCTGTTTGTCACATATAAACTCTTCAGTAGAATCCAGGAATAAGTTGCTGCTTACCTTTAGATGGTTTCTAAACGTGAAGTTTTACTATCATGTTTACTTAAGTCAGAGGGGTGGCTGTGTGTCACCGGTCACTGCCTGGTTCAGCAAAATAAAACCAGCATACAGAAATGTCCAGTGGCACATGGCTGTTTGATAGCACAGCAGCATTCGAGTGTCCCACCTCTCTCAGCAGTACCAATTGCCAGCGAACGATCTGAGGCAGCCCTTTGGCATCTATGGGCCTCAGTAGTTGAGGCTATCATGCTAAATACACAGTGGGCCGGGGTCAGCGTTAGTGTAAAAATGCGGGCGTGTTTTTTTTTTCCCCTTATTTTTCCACATAGTTGTGAATGAAACGGTGTTTGCCCCCCAACGCTTAGTGACCGTGTCTGTGTTGTTAGCAACATGAACCGTGAAGACCGGAATGTGCTCCGTATGAAAGAAAGAGAGAGACGTAATCAGGAGATCCGGCAGGGCGCGGAGGCCTTCCCAGGGAGCTGCCACCTCTTCCCTGAGCCCTACAAAGTTGTAAGTTTCTCTCTTTTTAAATTCCTATCTGTGCGTTTCCCGTCAATTGTCAAGTCTTGGACTAACACTGTGGTGTCCCTATGTGAGGTCTGTGTGTCGGTGCTGGTGTACGTACTGTATGCATCACACCCTACAGTCAGAGGGATTTAAAGGCAAGGCAAAGCTATGATCACTATGCGGAAATGGGGCTCCAGGAATGATTTTGTGTGTCAGCTCTGGCGGCCGGTCTGAGTCAGCTGAAATTCGCTGCATTCTCTTTACGGTTTCCATTTCCTGTGTTCCAGATTACATGGGCAGGATTTGTAGCCTGATGTAGAATCGCGTACCGGCCGACACCCCCTGCATACAGAGAGATTTCCGGGTGCCCTTAGTCCAATTATAGTCGGTCCACTTATGGGCAAGTGTTTAAACTTTCACTGGTCGAGGCATAAATTGAGAGGCTATTTTGGTCATGGTGTTTCCTGCCAGCTGAGGTAAATAGATGCTTGAGGGCAGGAATTACAGCGGAGACATGAGGGGGTCTAAGGTCAAATGTGACCCCCCCGCCCCCCCATGGGCAAGTAAGGCAGTGATTGTGACAAGAGACATGGGAAACTGGATATGGGCACATTGCCCTTTATCACAGATTTCCAATGAAGTCTGTGTTTCTGCTTTACGGTTATTTCAGGGTTTTTCATATTACTTGACAGTGTAAAACTTGGATACAGCATTACCCAGTAAAATGGCAGCGTGCCGACAGATGCGGCCAGGATATGGCCTAACAGGGTATGTCCTGGTAGAGCATCGATGTCGTCTCCTGGAGTGCGTTTCCTTGCTCAGTGCAGTTAAAAGGCTGCCCGCGTTGGAAAGTCCACGTGATGATGCGGCCGACCCCTTCTGTAAACAGGCATCCCCATGTGAAGGTGACTGTGGGAAATTGGACATCCTTGTCAACATCTGGGTCCTATCGTTCTGTTCCCGGTGGTTCCTTTGGCTTTCCTGCTCTTATCTGTTTGCAAGGCGCCCTGCAGGCCCAGCATTAAGATGGGGAGCTTGCGTGTCGCATGCTGCTCTAGCTGTAACAAAGCTTTGCTCTCTCTGCAGTCCAGCAAGGAGGATAAGCTGTCCAGCCGCATCCAGAGCATGCTGGGTAATTACGACGAGATGAAGGACGTGATCGGAGAGAGTACGCCCAAGCTCGTCGGCCCCAAAGCCACCGGCTCCGTGTCCCTGGAGGACCGGCCGCAGTTTCCGGAGCGTGTGGCTGGGAAATGGACCCCAGTGGCCTCAGGAAGCAACTCGTCCCAGGGCCCGAAGAGGTCTGGCCCATCAAGCAAAGAGGGCAGCGGCCAGCGGGCTGTGGGGAACCAGAGGCACGAGCGTGACTACAGCGGCGGGAAGAAGGCGAGCAAGCACACAGCAGAGCACGGCAAGGCCCACGTGCCGAGCCCGACCAAGGGCCCTCTGAGGCCGCATGTGGCTGAGCATCACACCAAATCCCCACGGGAGCGCGAGCTGAGCTGGGACTCGCCCTCCCGCATGCAGCATGCCTCCTTCCCCAGCGGGCAGCCCACCGGCCAGGCCTTCCCGCCGTCACTCATGTCCAAGCCAGGTCCTGTACAGCAGAAGCCCACGGCCTACGTGCGGCCCATGGACGGCCAGGAGAGCTTGGAGCCCAAGGGCGCCTTGGAGAGCTACGGCGGCCAGTCGCACAGCACTGGCGTGGCTGAGATGAAGGCGAGCGGCAAGAGCTCCCTGTCCAAGCTTAAGATCCCCTCGCAGCTGCTGGAGGTGGGCGCTACTCTGGACCGGCCCTGCAGGGGGCGCTGTACCCTATCACTTATCTTATAAACCATTTTAGTAAAATTAGTTATTGCTGCTAGTATGCAGTGATGCAGTTTGCATTTTCTCTATGAAAAATGTCAAAGTTCATTTGCTGCGATTTACTTTACAGGCCTCTATGTCAGGGGACACCAACTGTGTGGATGACATCTTAAAGGTAAGACCTTCCAGAAGCATCTGCTTGGGTTTGGCCGCTCTGTCCTCCTGAACTCCTCCAAAGTACTGCATGGTTTCATTGTGCTGAAATGTGTGAACCATGACTGGTCTTCACACAACAGACCATAAGCAGTGAGAGAGGAGCAGGCTTCCTTCACTGTTTTACTATGGGGTCGCTTGCCCTCTGTCTGTCTAAACACATCCAATCTGATTTCTCCCCTGCAGGAAATGACTCAGTCTCTACCCTCACCTCTGACTGCAATTCAAACTCCCTGCAAGCCAGAATCCTCAAAGTTTCCATTTCCTGCCAAGGTCAGGCTCAGACAGTGTAATTTGTGTTTTGTTTTGGCTGGGGAGGGGGGGTGCTGTGCAGTGTGTTCACCTCACAGGCAATTTCACTTCATACTTCCTTGCTTTAGTCAGTGACTAGATTAACAGCAGGACAGTCTGATAACTTTAGTGTCTCCTTTAACACACAGAAGATGGAGTTGTAGGGTGAATAGTGACACTGAATGTGCGTTTCCTCCCGCAGGGGGCTCAACACTCCAGCTTTCCCGGAGGGGGACAGAGTAAGTTTGCGCTCGCATGTTGCTGTTTGAAGGTTAAGTGACAGTAAAAAGCCAAGTGATCCTGTATTCTCCGTGCACCTCCTGTATTCTCCGTGCACCTCCTGCTTGGCTGTCAGCATTCTCACACTCAGGTTTATTTTCAAATCTCTGCAGAGCGACATGGTTCGGGTTCGAGGTCGGCCTCACATCAGTCTAAAGGAGGCGAGGGCGGCACCTCAACCAAGTAAGAGGAGTGATCTGTGAGGGGCTGTCATGGGGGTGGGGGCATGGCAGGGGTCTAGCGAGCTGCCAGCTTACAGATGACGCCTTTTTTTTTTTTTTTTAATTCAGTACACTAATAAGCGACCTAGAGCTGAGTAGTAGTGAGGAGAGCGATGAGGAGCAGGACCCCAAGGCGGCAGCCAGAAACGAGTCCACCAGGTGCCTTCAGGACGCTGCGTCTTCATTCACACCATTCAGGGAAGCTGGGGGGATTGAGGGCCATTAACACAGACTCCTCCCCTTCTCCCACGTTACCCCAGCAACCACAGTGAGGGGGCGGACCTGTCCAGGGGCGAGGAATCCAGCAGCCCCAGTGAGTCCGAGAGCAGCTCTGGCTCGGACAGTGAGAGCGAGAGCAGCTCCAGTGACAGCGAGGCCAACGAGCGCCCCCACGTGGCCACGCCGGAGGTGGGCTCGCCTTGCCACCCCCCTATCCACCCTCCCTTGTCGTCTCCTCCTCCCAATCTCATTTCTCTCCTGTTCTTCCTTTTAGCCTGAACCTCCCACCACCAATAAATGGCAGCTGGACAATTGGCTTCACAAAGTCAACAAGTTCTCGCCAGCCTCTCCGGCAGACGGCAACGTGCCCACCAAGTACAAGAAGGACCCCCGAGACTCAGGTTCGGGGCGGGGCTATGGTGGCCAGGGCGGATCCAAGGACTCGGGCGCATTGGCGCCGAACAGGGACCTGCGGGTGGTGCAGAAGGGCTCAGAGGGCGGCCGGGGGAGACAGCGGTCACCTGCACAGAGTGAGGGCTGCCCGGTGCAGCGCAGGACTGTCGGGAAGAAGCAGCCCAAGAAGAATGAGAAGGCGCCTGTGGTGGAGGAGCCCAAGGGCGGCCTGAAGGTGGAGAGCGAGACGCCGCCAGAGATCCAGCTGCATCGGCCCAAAGCCGCCACCAAGGGCTCCCGCAAGCCCAGTATCAAGAAGGAGGCGCGGTCCGTGACCCGCCCGGCTGCCGAGAAGCGGAAGGGCAAAGGCCCGGCCAAGCTCAACAAGTCCCGGGAGTTTGTGGAAACGGACACCTCATCTGATTCCGAGGAGAATGAGAGCCTGCCATCATCATCCCAGACCCCAAAGTACACAGAGAGCATCCGCACCCCGGTCTGTATTCCCTCTCCTGTGGAGAAGGAGGTACTGTCCCCGCTCAGTGACTCCGACGAGCCCTACCCCGTCCGGCAGGAGCTGCTGGTCCGAATCGACCTCAACCTGTTGTCCAGGATCCCGGGCCGACTGCACCGTGAGCCGGACCCGCCCAAAGTGGAGCGCGACGCCACCGCCAGCGAAAGGGATGGCAAAGAGTCCCAGAAGCAGCCAGGCGAGAAATCTTCCGGAAAAGGCAAAAGGAAGCGGAAGGTGGGAACTGACTGTGACGCCGCATCGCTGGGGCTCCTCAGGGGTCCCAAGCTCATCTCTGTCTTTTTGTGTCCCACCCAGAATGAGGACGATGCCGTTAAGGGCGACAAGAGGCCCAAGCTGGATGACAAGAGCTTATCTCATCACAAAACCGGCGGCAAAGAGTGAGCGGCCAGCTTCTGCGCCTCGCTGCATCTCCTTTGTCTCCCTTGTCTCCCCGCACACCTCCCCTCATCTCCCCCGCACCACCCAGCTTCACCTCCACCTCTCCCTCTGATTGTAGGTCGTCCAAGAAGGCCGCGGACAGGAAGGAGGAGCCGGCGCCTTCACCCTCCATCCCTGGACTGCAGAAGATGCCACGAGCTGAGCCACTGAGCCGCAAGCGCACTGCCAGCCAGTCCTCGGCGCCTGTCTCTGGTGGCAACAAGGAGGGCAGCCGCAGTGGCAAGGGGGGCAGCTCAACCTCCAAGCACAGGAAGGGCGAGGACCGGCAGGCCGGGACAGCCAGGGAGCTGAAGGTGGGTCCCCGCTGGGGGAGATCTCCCCTGCCGCCGGGTTCTCCGTGTTATCATCTAGTTCCAGCATGCACGCGGATCTCTCTCTGGTTTATTAGTTTGGATCTGCATCCTGTAAGCGGATCTCCTTCTGCCCTTTTCATCAGAGATGACTTTAATCCTGTAGTAGGTCACCGCACCACGCGCGATCCACCTGAAGTGGGGTGTGAATATGAATGAAAGCATCTGACGCCTCTCTTAATTCTCCATAGGAGAAGACCTCCAAGGTCTCTGATGGCCAGCCTGCTGCTCTGCTGTCCTCAGAAGGTTCAAAGTCCCGAAGATCAAAACTCACATTTGAGGACCGGTAAGCAACAGCATTCTCACTGTGTATGGCTGCCAGATATGTCTTAGCCCCTACCCAGGGATGGGAGCTGAATTTAGGGTGATTGCCGAAATGCATTTCCGGAACTTTCTTCCACCTTTGAACTCACTCTGTTTCAGACTGCACTCTGCTGACTACTACCTGCAGGAGGCCAAGAAGCTGAAGCACAATGCCGATGCGCTGGTACGAGGCGTTCCCATTGGCCGGATTCAGGATCAGGGGCGGGGCTTCTCTAGTCTCAGACATGAACATTCCCGTGCATTTAATGATCTCCAGAATCCTGCCGCCAACTGTCACATTTTCCTAAGGGTTTTATGTAAAGTGACTGGTCCGCAGTCCGGAGCATTCCGGGTGGTCTGGATCCTTTTATATGGCACGGTGCTGGGCGAGCAGCTGTTCTGCAAGGGGGGGGGCCCCTCAGGGTTAATAGGAAGCTGTCGCACTCTGCAGATGGACCGCTTTGAGAAGGCTGTGTACTACCTGGATGCCGTGGTCTCCTTCATTGAGTGCGGCAATGCGCTGGAGAGGAGTGCACAGGAGGCGAAGTCTCCGTTCCCCATGTACGCCGAAACCGTGGAGCTCATCAAGTAAGGCCCTGCCCCACCCCTGCCCCCGTGAAACCCGGGTCTCTCGCAGCTGCGTGACAGAGATGTCACACTTCCTGTTGCTCTGCTCCAGGTACACAATGAAGCTGAAGAGCTACCTGGCCCCCGACGCCACGTCTGCTGACAAGAGGCTGGCCGTTCTCTGGTGGGTGGGCTGTCCGGCGCGTTCCGCGCTACTCGTACGCTGCCAAGGGCACTCGGTCCTTTGACTGAGCCGTTGTGGTTAGCTGCATCTGCGGTCAGCACTGAACTCGGTGACTCCCGAGCTGCATAGGGGCTGAGCCAAGGTGACTCTGAGTGCTGACTTCTCCATCTGCTCCTTTTCCAGTCTCCGCTGCCAGGCCCTACTCTACCTGCGGCTCTTTAAGCTGAGAAAGGAGAGTGCCCTCAAGTACTCCAAAACCCTCACTGAGCACTTGAAGGTAACCCCTGTTCTCTGGTTCACGGTAGAACTACTCTTCACGGTCCCTCATGGCTGGTGGTCTAACATCAGTGCATTTCTCTCTCTCTCCCTCTCTCTGCAGAACTCCTTAAGCAATACTCAGGCTCCTTCCCCTGGAATGGGAAGGTAGGTAGTCCTAGTGAACTCTAGGTGTGTATTGGAGGAGGCCCCTGTAGTGAGCCCTCATCATAGGTCAGTATCGGAGGAGGCCCCTGTAGTGAGCCCTCATCATAGGTCAGTATCGGAGGAGGCCCCTGTAGTGAACCCCTGTGATAGGTCAGTATCGGAGGAGGCCCCTGTAGTGAACCCCTGTGATAGGTCAGTATCGGAGGAGGCCCCTGTTTGAGCCCTCGTCATAGGTCAATATCGGAGGAGGCCCCTGTATGAGCCCTCGTCATAGGTCAATATCGGAGGAGGCCCCTGTATGAGCCCTCGTCATAGGTCAGTATCGGAGGGGGTCCTGTGTTAAGCGGCTTGCTTCTCCCTGTTTCAGTAAAGCGGCGGGAATGCCGTCCCCCGTGTCCCCCAAGCTGTCCCCGGGCAGCACGAGTAGCCACTCATCCGGCGCGTCCAACAGCAGCGGCTCCTCCTCTGTCACCATCCCTCAGCGCATCCACCAGATGGCGGCCAGCTACGTGCAGGTCACCTCCAACTTCCTGTATGCCACCGAGGTGTGGGACCAAGCGGAGCAGGTGGCCAGGGAACAGAAAGGTACAAGGCGTTCTCGTAGACTTGGGACAGCAGTTACTGCCACCTATTGGCTGTAGGGCAGTATTACACTGGGGATGTCGGGAACACTAGACTGGATGTACAGTCAAATGTAATTCCTGGAGTCAGGGATCTGTGTATTTCAGTGCAGAGTTTCCAGAGGGTCAGAGGACCAAAAAAAAATGTCCCCACAAGGTCAAAATAGCAGGTTTTTATCACATTGTGGGGACATTTGCCTCCCCACGGACGCATGTGTAGTATGTCATGATTTCCATACTGACCAGCATGTCGAGAGGACTTTCTGAGGCAGGGTGGGGGAAATCCAGGCAGGGGCTGTGATCAGATAACAAAAGCAACCTGACACTAACTGCTGCCCAGATAACCACTCTGATTTACCTAACGGCAGAGGGACATTTAAGACCAGCACATTCCATCATCCCGGCACGCCACCTGCTGCCACTGAGGAGCATTGCAGGCTGCATGTCTAATCCCCCACCACTTTCTTGCAGAGTTCTTCACCGAGCTGGACAAGGTGATGTCTCCCCTGATCTTCAGCAGCAGCAGCATGACGGAGCTGGTCTGCTACACGCGGCAGGGCCTGCACTGGCTGCGGCTGGACAGCAAGCCTGCGGCCCAGCGGCCGCAGACCCCACTATGAGCCCGGCGGTGCCCCCGCGTGGCTCTGCAGTGAACTGCCATCTCCTCCAAACTGTACGACAGGTGAAGCCTGTTTCATTTAGGACGGTTCCCCAGGAAACACAGTAGAGTACCTGCTTCGTTGAGCCTCTGCATCGCTCTTGTAGCCAAAGTACCTGGTTTATTTATTTCAGTTTTTTTAACCAAAGGTGCTTTCACAAAGGTTTTTTTCTCACCTCCGTTGTCTTTTTGTGCCTTGTGTTTTAAATATAGGCTCGTTGTTTGTCCCATACTGCACCACACATAGTATTTGCATCTGGTAAGTAAACACGCCACCCCCATAGGAAACTAGTCCTTAGTTCATTGGAAGAGTAATGAGACCTGTGGGAGTGAATGTGTCCCACCGCAGGGTGTCCCTGCGAGACTGAGGGCGGGATGTGGGGGCGTCGAGAGGTGAGGCGAGTGTCTCAGACACATCATGAGCAGTCGGCGCGGCGTGCCCAAGGTCCGGGGGACGGGCGTTTAGTGCTTTGATGCCCCACAGTGCTGCTGGCTGCGCATTAGCCGAGTTTTAACATTGTTATTAACGAAGATTTTATGGACCGTTTCATGGTGAAACGCTGACCTATGAGTTCTAAGTGTTTTTCCTCTTCTAAAATCCTGCAATTGAGACCATACCTTGTACAGTATTTCATAAGGAAAAAAAATGTCTTGGCAATGTGTGATGTTGCTATCAGAAGCTAACCTTTAACAGGGGAAAACGTGCACTTGAGTTTTAACTATTTGCTAGCATCTTAACATTTAGAATAACGTGAAACCTGCTTGTTCGCCATAATCATGTAATACGTCTATCATGAAATATTTAGGGCTTCACACAGGGTTGATATGAACAATAAAATGTAGATTTGGGTCCTAAAATAGTTTTGCAAACTGTCACTGTTTGTTTGTACTCTGCAATTAGATGATGCAAGACCATCAAATTAAAAACGTTTTTATTTTATTTTATCTTATTTAATTTTCTAAAGACTGGTACAGTCTTTATATATACCAAACTGAATGGTGTATTTCTTAACCATATGTCATATTGGCTTAACAACATGTAAAAATGTAAATTAAAAATGAGAATGCAGGGATTAAACTGTACGTCAGAGGACGGGGGACACAGAACATGGTTTAGAAGCAGAAAAGGATCCTGCGACCCGCGTGAGTCTCTCGTCACGGCCAGTGTGGGGCCACCACTGCTTTGCCAGATTTTGCACTAAAACTTCACCTGTTTCCTGGTCTTTTGGAAACCACCTTCTCCCAGAGCCTCTGATACAAGTGTAATCTATGCAGCCTTTTTTATTTTCATGTATTTAATAAAACACTGGTTTCAGTACATATTGTCAGGTGTAAAATCAGAGGATGTGGAGAGGCTTGCCTGCTGTGTGTAGTAGTTGGTGTTTTGCGAACCCCACTTGATGACGTAATGCCAGGAGTAAATTAAGGGGTAAATAAATGGAGGGAAAGGGCCAAAAACCATTAGATTGTATATACATAGAAACCTATTAGAAATATTTACGAAATACTGGCTAATTATTAAACGTCCTTCAGTCCTGAGTTACTTAATTCTAAGTTTGTAAAAGTGCAAAGCACATCATGCCTCTTTACAATATGTACAAATGCATCCCATGAAGTCTATTAGTACGATTGTCTGAATTGCTCCAGGCAGGACAGTGAAGACTGTTACAAACGACCACGTCTTAAGGCTTCTGCTTTTCCCTTTTACGTTGCTGTCTGATCATCACTACACTGATCGAGTATTAATGTTGCATTAACTGCCAAGAGCGTTAGCAGGGTGAGAGATCATAGAAAAAGGTCTTTGGAACTGCTGCCACTCCAACAACACTGTCCTGTATCATGTCATCCTGATTTCTTAATGTTAAAGGGTTCTTATTTTTACAGGCTGTCAAATAGGTCCGTTTTACACGAGGAACAGTATGAATGCAGTATGTCTATCTGAGGTACCCTTGGGTTCACATTCTATTAAGATGTGCTTGTGAAGTGGGAACTCTAGTTCTGTACATTTTTTTTGTATTGTATTGTATTAAGAATAATATATACTGTAACTGTTTCACATTGTATTTTAATGAAATGTCAAAATTGTTTACTGACATTTTGTACAGTAAAGATCACCTTTGTATAACTGACGTTCTGTTAACCGATTTAATTTCATAGTTTGAGTCTTTCAGTTTATTCCTCTCCACGCTGCAGAAACCACATCTTATGAGCAGCAGCACCACTGCAATACCAGTACGAATATAAATAAAGGAGAGTGCAGGTTCGCTTTATTCACGAGAAGGAACATCATCCAACACAGGCTTCACTCATCATTCTCAAACTGTTTGGGGTCCTTCTTCTTTCCCTGCTCGTGAACTTGGTTTCCCCAGGTGTAGGTCAAGTACATCGCCACCATTGCTTAAAAAGAGGAGAAAGATTGACTATTAATCCCAAAAAACTCTTGCACACTCACTGCTATTTACGTAGAACAGCTGAAGATGCCCTATTCCAAGGCCCCTACTTTTTAAGATTAAAACTTTTACATTAAGTAATAATAGGGTGTCAGATGTCTTTGAAGGCGATTGTGCCTAAATCCTTATCTGCATGAATATCCATACCTACTACCCATCTTCAGATATCAAAGGACGTTTCCTTTTAAAGGACCAAGTGGAATCCAGCTCTAGTACTCAAGTGAACTACTTAATCCAACTAACTCCAATTAAACTGTATTCACTAGTGATCAATGTGAAAGCAGAGTAAGATGATTCAGGGGTATGATAAAATGACGTCACAGATCATTACTACAAACATCAGTGTTTGGCAAAACGGTAACGATCTCTGCTGGAACAGAGCGGGACAGAATTTCAGAGCGAGGTCCATATTGACTGCCCTCCACCTTCTACAGCAGAGACCTCCCTAATCATACTTACGGGGTGCCACTCTGAACACAGACGACGTGAATCGTCTCCACAGGTTGGGAATTCCCTTGGAAAAGTAGTTTGCAAAGGCCCTTTGCTCAAAGGGGGACAAGCTGTAGGTGATGATGTGCCTGACCCTGGCCAAGTCTCCAAAGTGACGGCCCATTCTGCTATCTGGGGCTGGCAACACACCACAAAACAGGAGCTTATGTGAAATATGGTTAAAGTACATCGATTTGATCCAGACGCTCGTCATTCTCCCCACCTCCAAAACTTGCATATGCGATCACTTACCATATTTTGTGCTTCGCTTATAAATGAATATACGCAAATTATTTCTTCTATCGCTAAATTACTTACGTACACTTAAATCCTACCATTCGCTTGTCATCATTTTTTATGAGTAGCTAGTTAACTAAAAGGTTAACCCCAAACTCAAAAGATATATTAGATATGCTGCACTGGTATAATACATCAGACAAGTATTTAACACGGTACGTTAGGGTTAGAATACCATTTAACCAGGAAGGCTCCTTAGTGCAAAAAGACCTTGCTTGACATTCATGCGGCAAACATATAGAACAACAAACCAGAAGCTGAATAAATACAAACTCGACAAAACGCAGTTTCAGCAGAAAGCGACTGCTCGTCTACCTACACATATCATATACTCAAAAGAAGCAGAAATAAATTAATACATAACATCCACCACCGTACCTGGCTTTCTCAGGGACTGTGCCGCAATGGCGTCGAAACGCCGATCGGACCTCGCCTTTAAACTTCCGGGTGAGTTGTGACGTAATTTCCGCCGGTACATCTACTTTCGGGTCCAGATGAATTAACGGCAAAAGACTTACTCATTTCAAGACCTGCCTTCTGTCCTATTTAATGGAGGAGGATCCAGGCTCAACATTGACCCTATAGCAGTTACTGGAAAATGAAATGGAAATGAATGAATGTACATTTAACGGAACTGATGTAAGACTATCTTGACATATATAGGTATTTCTTAGCCAGGCCCAAATTCCCATAAAGAGCAAAATATTTGAAACATTTGTGCTGAATTGAACAGCTTGAGGCTCCCATAGAATAACATGATGCATTTCAAGTATATTGAAATTATTTGCAGAAATCAATATTCAAACTGAGTTGAGCAAGTTTCCTTTTTAAGTATTTTTCCTCAGATTCAACAGCTTAGTTGTAAGTAGCCATTTCTGGATAAAGTATATAGCAGACATCTGTATCCTTCACTCCAGTAGGCATATGGCCTTTCCAGAAATGCCATCGACTTGATGTCATCAGAGGGTAAACCTGTGTATAACATGAGAGGTGCACCTGACTCGTAAGATCTAACAAGGTGAATGGAGTGCATTCAATTAATGTACTCTGGGGAATTAGCAGTATTTCAAAATACTCAAAGTACAATCCTTTCAGTATTATACAAGTATCCTGACATTCTTGTAAAGTATGACTGACCCCAGTAAGAACTGTTAAGATCAGTTATTCAGCTTTTCATTCTCCAGTATCTCCTCTACATTGTTAAAGAGGGAGGTTTTGATTCTGTTGCTGTAAATATATAAAATTCACAAACGCAGCTGAATGTGCTTAATTTTTTTAATTCCATTTTCTCCTCTGAATATTCCAAAATATTCAAATTTTATGTGATGCCAAAAGTTGACTGGCCAGCTCTCTGAGTACAAACTTTCCCATAAATAGGCATGGTTTAAATAGCTTTTAAATGCTTTTTAACATTAGTTAAATGTACATTTCATTCTCCACACAGTATTTTCAAGGCTGAGAATAATAATTGTCTAAGACTTTCAGAGGCCCACTTTAAGACGACCTTCTGTCTCGACATGGATGGAAACAGCTGTCTCTGAGACAGCGATATGCATTAACCCGGTATAAAATTAAAGTAAAATGCTTTAAGAACGCTGAACTTCAATTTTCCCTATTTTGCCGAGAACAGAATTACATAAAAATGTACAGAGTAGGGAACAAGGAACAAAAAACAGAATATAAACAAAAAAACAAAGGTCATTTCTAATCACAGCTGAAATGAAAAAGTGCCATTTCACCTCTTCTGTTTTTCTGCAAGACATTTTGTTTTGCAACTAAATTAAATAAACATTAATAACTGAGGGAAATCGTTACAATTGGGAAAAAGAAAAAAATTCCAGCATTTATACATTGTTTTCATTTATCCGAATATTTTATACAAATTTTCCTCCAGATTTCCAAATACCATGGAATGCACCTCGTCCCAGTCAATTCAACAATTTAGTACATTTACAGACAAGAGTTCAATAATGAATGTCGAATACTTCAAGGTGACACACTTGTCGCATTGCATGCTGGTAAAATGACACCCCAGTAGAGAATGTTAGCGACAGGTGCATCTTGTCGCAATCATCTCCTCATACTCTTTGTAAGCGATCGAGCCGTCACTCTCAATGATTAAAACGCTCAGTGGGCTGTACTCAGATGGTACACAGGAGGGCCTAGGCACTGATGAGTCCAGCTGCTCATAAATAATGTTTTGCACCATCGTGTGCACAGGGGAACCATAGATTGAGCTCACAGCCCTGGGGCAAACGCCTTTGCAGTAGCGAGGGTTGTATTTGTGGGGTGCTATGATCCAGTGGTCCAGCCTGAGCTGGCTGAAACTCACCCTGAAGTCATACAGGCTGCAGTCATCAGTTGGGAATTCGTATCTCGGCATGTGAACAGTCAGCTCAGCTAGCTGGCCGTGTCGAGCCGCCTGTCTTTTCGATACGCGTCGTCTCCAACGTGTGGCCTTCACGCCTGGCTCGGACACCTTTGTCAGTAACGGACTTGTCAAGGCACCCACAGGTGATTTAAAACTTTCTGACCCTGACAAAGACTGCCACCTCTGGAAGGCCACCATGCTGGTATCATTAAGGTACAAAAGGAGAGAGGGTGACCTGAGGGGTAGTTCCCCAGGGCCTCCATGCTCCTGGGTGCTACCAGCTGCCTCTCTGTCTTCAGCACAGGTTAAATTGATCAGAAGATGGATTTCCTTCTTCTGGGATCTTATGAGAGGTAACAGGAAGGGGGTTACATCTACCTCCACCCATATGTGGCGGCCCCTTTTCTCATTTTGGACTCGGAAGCTGGCGGAGTGGTGAACACTGGAGCAGAGCTGCTGGCCGGCTGGTTCCTGCTCTTTTACATCCAGATAGCAGACAGACCTCAGCGGTGTGGCCTGGTCCTTGTCAAAGGAGTACAGCAGGATAGATTTCAGCAGCTGTTCCTGAGCTCGAACCCTTGCTAAGTTGTAGGAAATATCTTGCATAAAAAACTCTGTAGAAGACAAAATGTGTCACGACATGTATACGGATTTGGCAATTTTACTTAATTTTTAATCAATCGCGTTAAATCAAACGCCCGACGGGGCCTATCGATCAAAAATTTGTCTCATTTACTACATTTAGACACAAGCACAAGGGCACAGACCAGCCGTTGGGTAACAAGCATTAGTTACATCTAATAATAACTCAGCACGATGCTCAGCGGAAGCGGGCAGTCGTTTACAGGGGATTTAGAAAGAGTTTCATACCTTGATTCTGCTCAAGACATTCATCGCGGGGTGTGATCAGCCTCACGGTGTTGTACAAATGGCTTGTGCCTCTCCCAGGATCTCGGCCCTGTTTCGAAGACATCTTATACAGTCTTTTCATATAGCGCACGTATCTGGAGTCGGGTCTCAGCCTTGGAATAAGGTCTTCTCCGATGGAATGCTCTGACAAGGCTTTGAACTTTTGGGAAAGTATACTGCCGTAGTACGTGATGGGATCCGCAGAGTCAGCCGCGTTTGCGGCTCGGGGCGATCTGTCGGCTGAGCCCGATAATCCGGGGCCACAGACGCAGCAAAGCACGGCGAGCACTTTGATCAAAGTCTCCATCGTAATTAGGTCCGTAAATGGTTGAATAAACAAACAAAACAAAACAAAATACTTAACATACGACTCAAAGTCCAGCCTTCAAGAGCAACCAACACACGTCATTATAAAATCACAGGTGTATGCAATTAACTTAAGGCGTCCATCACGGCGCAGTCATGCCAATGATCGCCCTGCAGAAACGGACGCTATAAAGGCATTACTTACATGCTCATTAGCGGGGTTTCAAAGTTAGACGACGTGGAAGTTTAAAGTATATTGAAGTATATTTGCAGAGAAACAAGTCCTCCACGAGTGTTTTATCGGATACTCGGAGTAGCGCTTTCACTGGGTTGCCAACTTTGGTCAGCTGGTTGGAGTGAGATGTTCAATGCGATTCAAGTCTGCACACACATGCACACGCTTTTACATGTATGTAACAGTTTTATTACCTTGTAAATGATCTGTATGGTTTGCAAACCACCCCAACGCTCTTGATGTCGCTAATTTTGGGTTTATGATGGAATAATCTAGATTTGCCGTAAGGTTGCTCGCGGGAGTCTGGAAGCGCGAGGGTCACTGCAGATGCGTGAGAGCTGGCAACCCTGCGTTCATAATGGGTTTAATCCTCCGTCACGTTTCTGCATCTAAATCACTTAAACCTGCGACCTTACTACAAGGTGGTTTAATACCGAGAAGGAGCTTCGGACCAACAGCACTTAACTCTGAAATTTAGTTTGTAATACGAATTCACACGAGTCCTCGTTGAACAGAAGAACAAATATAAATCCATGTCAAATCTTTTTGGGGAGGGTGTATAGAAAATGGTATATTTACGGGAAATGTAGCTATAACGCCTCGTAGTACGTTACCTTCAAGCAGAACCTGAAATTCTGCAATAAAAGTGTAACAAGTACAGAGCAAATCACCATTCAACGTATTTGTGATATCAGGATAGTAGTGGTGAATTGACACTAGATGCTCGGCTTGCTAAACACCTGGGACCGATCTATCATCTGGCTGATATCACCTCCAGGTCCCTGATCCATTACACAGTTCCAGAAATCGTGATTCTAATGTGGAAAAAATGTAGTGCCAACTATAGAAGAGTTAAGCCATATTTATATCCAATATTATAGATAAAGGTAATTCTGTAGTTTAAGCAAAGGGTGACACGAACAGGATCTTGTTTTAATAGGGCGTGCATATTGCTGTCTGGATGGCAGTACATTTCTTTGGTATATAATGACAGATTCAGCTGTTCAACATGCAGAAAGTGTTTGTTGCAGTAGCCTTGAGAGATGGCACAAATTCAGAAATTTAAGTGAAATAAGAGCCAGTTGAGGAACATCTAATTTAAAAAAGCGTGGCAAGGTTTTGAAATAAGCTGACATCTTTATCTACTGACTACGGGACTTTAACCAACAACCTACTGATTTTTAGGAACTGTAACCTGCTGCCCTACAGTATGTTTTGTCAAGCAGTTAAATGTATCAAAGACAGAAATATTTAACTGACCCTGCACAGGACAAACAAGAACAGATGGATGGATGAGTATGAGAAAACTTGCTAATTTATTTTAAACTGTTCACCTGCATGGTTAACCACTAACAAGACCTAGTACTGAGAACATCCTAACAGCCTGTAGTATTTCAAAAAAGACAGATCGCTACCTTGGAGCGGAGTTTAGACTACAGGAAACATGTAGGCCTACATTGGCTTACCAAGTTCAAGATCGGAGACTGCTTGTTTGTAAGGCGTAGGCTGCCATCTTGTGGTTACAACCTGCTGTTTCTTCTGTTCGGTTGATTAAAACCGATGTGACGAAATCCTGTACTAACTAATGGCAAATATACATTTTGTTCCACCTTGAATAGGACAATTTAACATTACAGTACATACAGTTAAGCGTGATTGAAAACTATAGGCCTATATAAAATCTATTAACTAATGACGTCAATGAATAACGTGATGTAATATCATTGTAAATAGGCTCCACAGAAACTTGCCAAACTTCAGCTTGGACTCCTGGGATAAATGTGACGTTCAGGACGGCAGTTGTTTTAATGGCTTTTATGATGCAGTATATTCAAACTCTGAAACCTTCAGAATTATACAAGTAGGCCTATGTATCACATTTCCACCATATATATATAGTTGCCTTTTGTAGTCTTATATGGAAGAGCTTAATATTTTATTTGTTTGTTTGTTCGTTTGTTTTTACCTGTTCTCCGGAGTAACATTCATAACTTGTTCCATAAAAGTAACGGGCTGTATCACTTTTTAATAATAATGTTTTATCTCATATTGCGTACATGATGTAAATGATGATGATATGATGTAAATTAATTGCGCTGCCTAATGAATTTACTAATCTCGCATAACCTTAACTCGTCTTTATGCTTCGGCTTTAAGGTTTTTATCACCAGGTACGGTATGGCTTACGCAGCTGCGGTCTCACTAAAGTTTAAAATTTCAGCGCACATGAACTTGACGCCTCGTCCACGTTTGACGGTGGACTCCGCCTATTGCTTACCGGTGATTGGTTAAGCGGCGACCGGGTCAGCGCCGCCAGCTTCAGCTCCGGAGCCGGGGGCGCGCAGAGGACCGAACTGCGCTGACAAAGGTAACGAAGTGAAGCGGTGCATCCTCAGGTAAGCTCCAGTTAAACACACTGTTCTGGATCAGTCAGCTATATTAAAATTAAATTGGATGTTTTTTTTTGTGTTTAATTCGGTTATTTGGATACTATTAATAAAACTTTTAGTATTAATTGCATACAAGTATTATGATGTCATGTAAAGATATATTTTGTTATGTGTTCAAATATTAACCCACTCGTAGTATTAATTTAACTTTAATGTCCACAGTAATCATGTCCACGTTCTCCTTAAGCTATTAATGGGAGACTATGAAGAATTAAATGGGTTTCTTTGTCTTCATGATAAGGATTCGTAGTTATAATTAAAATTTGAGTATAGCATACTTATGTAATGCCACATCAAAAACATTTATTTCTATAATTATCAAAACTTCCGTTTTGTATCTCTAAGTAATTTGCATAAATTCATATCCATCTGCGATTTTGTGTAACATTTGAGAGACGTCTTGGTAAATGTAACGTCGTTTTTTCGAATGTATTCTGGAAGTCTGAACAGACCGTGCGGTGTCATTGCTCATGCCCCTTCTCAGACAACTGCAAAGGCATAGAGATAAACACCAGCCGGATTATCTCACTACAATTGTGAAATTAGTTTAAAGCTGCTTAGTCGAATATTTTACACCGGTGTCTTTGAATAACGGAGCATGGCTGTATACAGGTTGTCTGACACATATTCACCTGAAATGTTAAAAACTGATTTCTGTAGTCAGAATTTTTTAACTAATCTTTACTTCCCAGCCATGTCAATCTTTCTGTTATTATTCTTGTGTTAAACCTCAGTCTGTGTGTATGTGAGTTGTATAGTTTCATGTACTGATACATGCATTTCAGGAGCAGCATTTTCTTCAGATAAAGTGGCAGGGACCCTTTGTGGTCTGTCTGGTCCCGGAAGTCTGTCTGAGGGGTGCGGTGTGTCACATTTCACTCTCTGATATTTAACAGAAGGAATTTGCGTTGGAGTCGCAACTACTGTGATATGGTGTGGTGCTGAAGGAAGGATGTAACTGTAAAATCTGACCATCCTCTTTAGCTGCTCATGCCAGCTCTGACTATGATATGGCCTGAGCATGAAGGTTTGCTTTCTGCTGTGGGGGCGATGGCAGGCTTGTCAGATTAATCCAGGTGCTGCCTGTGTCTGTTGTGGTGTACCTGTATCTCAACCGTGGTACTCAAACAGAACCCTTTACCCTCTTCTGCAAACATACATTCCCAGTGCTGATCTGTTGCCCTTAGATTCTTCCCCTTAATGAACCTCACCTCATTAAACTGACATTTAATAGACACTTTTATCCAAAGCAATGTTCCACTGCGAGACCAGGCTCACACAGTCCCTGTGGCAACTGGGCTTAAGGATCTTGCTCATGGGCCCAGCTGTGGGATCACTTTACCAACCACAGGATTTGAACCGGTCACCAGCACGGCATCATAACCCAAGTCGCATATCAATCTCTCGCATTTCTTCCCCAATTATCTGAGGAAGTTTTTCTTTTTTTGAGGTTAACTTCGGTGGCACTGCGCCTAGTTAGCGTGACACATTACATACAGTGAGCCGTCCCAGAATTCCCTGGGTGTAAGAGCTGGGCACAGGGTGTTTTTGTTAGGCACGCCAAGGTCACCAAGGTCGTCAAAGCGCAGTGGGGGGGGGGGGGCCTTGGGACGATCACAAGTAACGTCACGCTGGAGACATGAACAAAACAAAAAATATGACCAGCCTCCTGGATTGACATAGTAAATTTCAGGTCAAAAGCCATGTATGTAACGTATCACTCGTCAGGGCTTTGGCTTACATTTTAAGATGGGATTCTGTAGATGGACAGTCCCTGGTCTCCTGTACATTAGCATGTCACTTCCTTCCATCAGCTATATGCATTTTTATCTACAGCCTCCGGAGACGCTTCTGCGTTTTTGAATCATATCGTGCACTGGCTCGCGGACTGTTGCGATCCGTGTCCTCGTGTCCGTAAAGTGTGCATACATCCTGTTTATTCATTTACGTCCTTCTCTCACCCACACACGCAGATAGACTGCGAGGTTGCGCTGATGACCTTCCCTCGTTGCACGGCAAGGTGACCGCTGAATCAGTTTTAGCTTTGCCTTTAAGTACATGAATCTGGCTTTCAAAGCCTCCATGTTGGGGTCATTCTGGGAGAAACAGACACCCTGTTCAGTGGATGGTACATTCCACAGACAGTAGGCTTCCTGGTCGTCTCTGTGTTTTGAAGTGGGTGAAAGTATGTCTGTATTTTTTTCCCTTTACACAAAGATACACTTTGTCACAGACTGATGTTTCAAAACTGGTAAAAATGCTCATTCATTAAATTCTGTGAAAGTTTAATTTTATTGTCACATGGTGGAGGGGGGGGGGGCAGGGGTGCAAAACAACAAGAATAATAATTCAGAAATGAATCAGTACCACTCTGATCCAGCGTAAACCAGAGGTTGTGAGCTTCAGAAAATTGGAATTTATGGCAGAAACAGTTTTGTACCCGAGACAGACGCACGGAGACGCATAGTCTTGCATAAGGAACACGAACTTGGACCCACAAGTAATCAAAAAATGTAACATGTGATGAGGCGTCTTTCTTTGCTATTTTGTGTGTTTGGAGAAGCTCAAAGTCTGTTAGCAGCTTTTAAACGTGGTGGAAGATCCTCCATGGAATGGGCAGTAACATCATTTGATGGACTTATTAGGGACTTATTAGGTGCAATGGTCGCTCTGCCAGATTGCATAATGGCTAAGGAATGATGCTCTTTTGTAGGATAAAGTGCATCCTTTGATGTGACCCTGTTCCCTCACTGCGTTCCCGATATTCCAGCACCATTAGCTTCCTCCCTTATTGAATTGGAGGCTTTATCTGCCATGCGCAGTTCGGGACTGAAACGCTTCTGAAAGCAAAGCCTGGCTCTACTCCTTCTCAGCTCCTGGACATGACAGCACTGTTCGGTGTTTGCAGTATTTCCTCCAGCCCCTGTATCTGTTAGCATGTAATCTGTTTCGCACCCTCACACCGCTGGATTACTCAGCACCACATCCCGGATATTAAGAGTATTTCACGGTGCTCCGTTGGAATTCTGGAATTCACACCTTGAGCAGTTTCCTTCAGATGCTTCTGGCCTGCGCTGCTCCTTGAAATACTAGCAGTCCAGCAGCACTGGGGCCGTTTGTGCGCCGACTCCACCTTCCGCTGTGGAATGTGCGCCGACCTCGACGCTATTCACCGTGAAAGGACACCATTCCACATTCCCCAGGGACGGCGACGCCACTCCATCTCCAGCACGCACAAAGGCTTCCTTCTGCCCTTGAGCTTGGGCGTGGGGAAACAAACATGCCCCCCCCCCCCCTTTATCCAGTGTTTTAGTTCTTAGTACAATTGACGTGAGATTAACGGTGACAAAAATGCTAATGCTGTGGACCGAGAACGGGACGAGGGAACGCTGAGTGTCTTAAAGCACCTTTTCCTTCTCCATGGCCGTAAACACTGTGGGTACAAAGTGTACCAGCCTGGAGGAGAGGCTCCAAGTCCATGTCAACTGTTTGGTGTAAAACTATGATGATGTTTGTCAGCTATGCCATTTCATATTTGCAGCAACCATCCAATACACCTGTGCATTTGCTGACCACTAACCCAGCCTGTTAGTTAGTCATTGAGTTACAAATTAAGCGAATTAATGAATTGAGTTTGTTTTCAATGGCTGAGGTGCCCCTGAGGAGAGGTTAGGGAACCGAAGTGGTGTTCATCTAGCTATCAAGCAAGATATCGGCCACTTTTCATATTTTTTTATTGTGTTACTGTTAATTAGCATACGTTCACTATGTTAAATTTTGTTTTTTTTTCCTGAGCAAATATACACTTACTACTACTAAATAGCCTTAAACATTTGCTTTGACTGCCTAAGACTAAGTGTTGAGGTGGAGTAATATCTGTCACCTTTGTAAGACTTTATACTAGATTTTAAGAAAGCAGACAGTGACCGGGGTTGTGCTGCCTAAGGGATTATCAAATCAAATCACTTTTATTGTCACGTCACTTGTTACCAGTACACAGGTATGATACATTTGTCTGAAATGCTTCTGTGAAAAGCCTCTCGAAGCAGCTGTAGTATGACACGAATTAACAATCAATATAAAAGTATAAATATATAAAGCAAAACATTTGACAAATCTATGTATGTACAAAACTGTGTGCAGTTATGCAATAAGAATGTACAATTATCTGTCCTGTTTAGTCGCTTTTGTAGATATCGATACCAGGAAGGAGAGTGAAGCTGAGTGTCTCTAAGGCCAGCTGCCCTTACGTCTCTGCCTTAATGTTGTGTGCTGTGCTGATGGAAGGTTCAGCTTAAATGGATGCAGTCAGACGGGCTGTAAACAGCAGCGCCGGATTTGCAGTGCGGGGTTTGACACTGTACATACAGGTCGCCTGTCTTGGAAGCAGGTACCTGGCGAGTCACATGTTAACAGCCCTTGACATTACCGAGGGTCATTATATGGAGGATCCAGACTGGAACTGGGGGGGGGGGGAAGCTCCTCTTTTTTGTTGTATCCAGAGCCCTTTGTTTTTCGCTCTTAGCTAACCGGTGTATATGGCATGGTAGCTTAGCACAGCGCAGCATACATCTGAACACTGCTGAAAAGAGTCACATGACCAGGTGTGCAGAGCTTATAAAGTGCATAGTAAAAAGGTTGTGTTTCTTAAGAAATGGTGTATCCTTTTTAACGAGTTTTTCCATTTTTTCGGTAATGATTGTAACATGCAGGGATTTCATGGGAGACGAGCAGCGCCTACAGCTGGGCGTCTCAGGGTTTTTACTGGGAGAGAACCATGGCTACCTAACTGGGAGGTGGGCTGTTTGGCAAGGCTCAGTGGAGCGGGGCCCCTCAGGGGTGACAGAGGCTCCCCCATCAGCAGCGGGCGTGGGCTGAATGCCCCCCTGTCCGGCTTCTTTTGATGCTCGCCAGGGATCCAAGGTCTTTTTGTCTGGACGCCATTGTCAGCAGTGAAATATGCCGGTTCCCTCTGCGGACGTCTTGGATGGGGGCTTACGGCTCCTGATGGGAATCTCACAGGAGGTTTTCTGTGGCAAAGAGGACTTCCGCTATTGTGTGGTAAGAAGGTCTTAAGCGGAGAGTTTATTCTGATAGAAGTGAGGATTTAACAGAGGCCACGCACTTCAAAGTGCATAAAAGTAAGTAATAACTGTAGGATCTGACCACAGATAATGGAGATACTGAGCTCCCTGACAGGGTTTGGCCTGCTGTGACGTATTTAAAATATGCAGCTTTTGTCTTTGGTAATTTGCTAATGAGGGAACGAACGTGTACCACTGCGTTTTTGTGTCAGATCGGCAGGCTGGTTCTCTCCGTGTCCATGGTCACGTTTCACCCTTTAAAGCGAGGACTGTACTGGTCTGTTGGGTTGCCTGCCAGTGTGCACTGGAATGAAGAAGGCGTGCAGAGTTTGCTTTGCAAACAAGTGGCTAATAGAGATATATTTATACAACCAGCACTTTAACCTGTATGTAAGATCTGTATTACTACTAATAATAATTCTGATAAAGATCACACATCTTAGTGTGTAAAGCACAAATAAATATCAAACAAATATTCTTGAGCTGGTATTTCTGTTACCTGGAAATGTAATGGCAGCCCTGAGACTGTTCTAGAAAGAGCACGTCAGCGATGGAGCCTCTCTGTGAGGCGGGCAGCCGTTCTCTCCTCACTGCAGGCCACTGCTGTCCTGTCGCAGTCACTGGCATCCCAGCATGTCGTTTCTGCTGAATGGGTCTCTGCTTTGTCTCCATGGAGCTTCTCAGGAGACACTCTGGAATCTAACGGTTCTGGGCAGTGGTAATAGTTTAGTGTTATGGTCAGGGCTGGCCCAGCCCTTTCAGGGCCCTACGAACAACTTGATTAACTGAGGATGAACGACTACATTAAATGGATGGATGATGGACGAATAGCTGTCGTTTGTCATCATCCTTTCCATTCTGACAGGCTGATGTGGTGGGGGGCCCCCTGGTGGCCCCTGGCCCCTAAGTAGCTGCTTAGTTTGCTTATGCCAGGGGTGGTCAGTCTTATCCACAAAAGGCCAGTGTGTATGCTGGTGTTAGGGGTGACTTTTAGGTCAGCTGTTCAAACCCAGGTGTGAGGATTCTTCAGCCAGTCAGTCCTATAAATAGTAATCTAATTAGGGAGTTGCGGCGAAAACCTGCATACACAGCAGCCCTTTATGGAAGTGACTGGCCAGCCCTGCCTCCCTAATGCTGGCCCTGACTGTGGTACATTTTGGGTCGGTGTTGTGTGCGCCTTAGCGTGACCTTTTCTACTGGATCAGCTCCTCCCTGCCCTTGTAGATACCTGTGACTCAGTCCAACATCACCGGCTTCTGGTCATAAACTTCACATCCACCTTCTGGGTGTGGCATCTGGAGGTCTTCACTTTGGGATTCTCTTCAAAGAAAGACTAGGCAGAAATGCAGTATATGCTGTGCACCAATCAAGAATTACAGAATTATGTTTAGTGGCGTAAATAATAAAATTTTGAAAAGTTAAAATTATAAGTTGTGTTGTGTCGTCTGTAAAGGAGTAGCATGCAACAGCCCCAGGAACCACGGGGCACTGGGAGTTCAACACAAACACGGTATTGCTAGTCAACACAGCCCTGCAGAGGCAACAACATCAAGACTAACTATCCTTGCTGTTCCATAACATGCAGATCCTATCACTGAAATATACCTTTTAAGGTTTGTTACACTGCATGTAAATATGCAGCTTTTTTCTCTTTTTTCAGGGAAACAAAAGCATGCTAACTGGATGGGCTAGTACATTTTTCAAAACAAAAAATCACATTAAGTTTAAACAAATACGACTAATAATCTATGATTTCTCCCTCAGGTCTTGATGGCATGATGAGAGTGACTCCTATGAAAAGGAAAAGACGTCTCTTGAAGGTGTGAGAGTCCAGGTTTCCCCATTCATCTTAGCTAGCACCACTTCCAACTTCAATGGATTCCTGCAAGTTCAACCCAGAAGGCGTGAGTCGGCCATTAAACTGCCCTGTTGGGAGACTCAGCCCCGCGAAATCCACCAGCAGCATCGACCAGTTTGTGAGTCACCGTGGTAACGGGGACTCTGCGTATAGCTCGTTCTCTGGGGGCTCGAGCGCCCCTGAATATGGGCCACTCCACCTTGCTGATGAGCTTGGCTATGAGGGCTTCCTGGCGTCAGACTTTAAAAGCGCCGTGGACGACCCGTGCATGGTACCCAGCTCCCCCTCCAGAAGCGTGGTTCACTGGTACCGCACAGCCGAAAATGCCACAGAACCCAGGGTACCGCACACTTTGGCTTGGAAGAATTGCAGCTGGGAGCCTCCCCCAGCCCCCCCGGCACGGCTGGATAGCTTTATAGCAGTTAGGAGTATGGAAAACTCTGGAGGTAGTTGGAACCCCAGGGATCAGTTGGCACGTCCCAGAACAGAATTGGCCCGCAGCCTTAGAACTTCACAGGCTAATCCAAGAAACCCAGTGGAGTACCAGAGCTTTACCGAGGGACTCCAGTGTGGGAACCATCTTCACAAAGTTCAGAACATCATCAACAGCCATGTCCAGCACAGAGTGAGCAATAAGGTTAAGCCTCCTGAGATGACCGGCGAAAATAACCATCTCGCTTGTCTGAACTGTCGAAGTCAGCTTAACATGGATGATCCAGACTGTGTTCAGCATCAGTGCCAAGGTGACCAAAGCCTATATTCAAACAGGAGAGATGAAGAGGACCTCCATACAAGCCCATATGGTTCTCCGTGCTCCTCATACCTGTCCATGGTCGTCCAGCAGAACATGGAGCACAAAGCAAAGTGTCACAGCACTTTTAGGCATCACAACAGCTGCCAACTCATCTTCTACTCTGGCCCAGAGAAAGGCGTCCCTGCCTTCAGCCCTGACAAAAAGGAGAGGGCTTTTTCTCTCCAGGGGCTGGACCATGCTAACAGAAGTGCAGGGACAGACATGGCACAGCCTGTAGCGAACTTGGCTCTCGATGAGATCGACAAGGCGAACACGCCACTGTTGTTTCACCTGGCAGGAGAGACCAGGGGCACATTAGTAAGGAAATCTAAAGGTGAGATTGAGACTAATGTTACCCTCAAAGAAATTAGACTGGACAGCAGCCCCAAGGGGCAACTGGGAACCAAAGCTTCCGATTCTTCTTCAGACTATGGCTGCAGTAGTGGTGGCACTGAGAGCAGCCGCCAGCTAGAGGTGACCGTCCAGGGGGGATGGGGCAGCAACGCTTCTGCTCTTAGCTCGCCGAACGATTCACCCAGGATGACCTCCAGCGACGGCGTGAGAGACACGCAGCCTGTGGTCCTAATGGAAACTACCTCCAAGAGGACGGATCTGCACACCACCCCCGTTCCGTTCAAGGTCACACAGGTCCCTGGACACACGACCTCTTCCATCTGCTATGTCACCCTAGCCCCGAATTCCAAGGTTTCCTCTGAGATTCCCGAGAGCTTGGAATCAGGCATCAGGGGAAAGCAGAATTTTGCACAGCTTCAGGTAGCACGAGCTGGACTTCTAAAGATGCTGAGCCCAGAGCAGAGGAACCTGTGCTATTCTGATCCAGACAGTTTGAATTACATCGGAGATGGACCTGCTTACAGAGGCCACAGCTCAGTGGATGACCACCTGGTGGAGCCGACGAGCAAAGACAAACTGAGCGGGCAGGGTCTGGTAGCGGCTAGACGGAAGCTCTTTGAAACCAAAGGCCGTGCCCTGTCAGCTTTCTGCTTCTCCAAAAGCGCACTGAAGCACATCCAGCACGAGGCCCTGCAGGCGTACATGGAGTATAAGGCAGGCCACCAAAGCACAGAAGGCCTATCTCCTGATCGAAGACACTCCATGGCTGGGAGGGTGGCGGAGTTTGGCCAAAGGTCACTTTGCAGAAATGCAGAACTCGGGAATGAGGAGAGCAGGCCCCTTTTTGCAGGCCGCCCGCTGGACCCCCCAGCCGGCAGCGTCGGCTGCGCAGATCTGGGGTCTCTCTCCTACTGTGAGCCAGGACACTTTAATGAAAATGCGATCCCAGCTACCGAGAGATCGTCTTCTACGGATAACCTCTGTCAACTGCGTTCCACTCCAACTCCACACGCCTTGCAGGTATGTGTCACGTTCCGTTATTGTGTCTAACATGCTGCAACCCCCCCCACCGGATGAGTAACTTGTCAGAAATGTTTATAGCTAAATAGCCCTAACACTGGAGGTGGTCCGCATCTGAGCAAGGAGTGGGGAGCATATTCACTGAAACAGGTGTGTATCAACACAGATATAATTCTGCCTTTTAAAATTGAGTTTTATCAGTCTGCATTAAGTTATTTCCAAGTAGCTTTTTGCCATTAAAAGGTGCCTCCCCTGATTTGGCCATCCATGGTGTTAATGAGCTAAAGTTGAAAAAGTACATTTTGCTTCTTGGTTAAGTCAATCTCAGAGTCAATGTACCAAATTTGAGATCTTTTGTTTTTGACTTCCTCTTCCCTCACATTGGGATGTGCTTTTGCTGTGGCAAATAACAATAAATTATTTGTGTTTGTTACTAGACTACGATCCGCTCCAATGAATCTTTACCATTCAATAACCTGACACTGAGGTGAGTGACTGGAATATCTCAGTGGTGTGTCAGATAACACAAACAAATTGCGCCTGAGCCATTGATGGCCGTCCGAAACACACACTGATGAGCTGACCTTTCTGCTGAGGAGGAAAAGGTGACGTCTTGGCTGACTGCCGTGTGTAGCCACACCTTGGGGTGTCTCAGATACCTGAAAGCTGACGGTGGCCTTTGTCGCTGTACTCCTCACACATTCTGTCATAATCTTCATGTGTGACAGGTTTCCTGCAGTGCATTTCCTGTAGGTCATTCCATAACAGTCATAAACATTTAAATGTGGTTCTCACCAGGCTGACCATTCACAGCAGACACCAGCAATCATGCTTGGCATTATATGTTAATATAATCATTTATGTGGTCTACACCAGGCTGACTGTGCACAACAGACACCAGCAATCAAGCTTGGTATTATACATTAATATAATCATTTATGTGGTCTACACCAGGTTGATTATATTAAACCTTCTTCCCAGGGTAGTAATGTAGCTATAAGGTACTGTAAATGTCTTGTCAGTTCTCAGAAATCAGTTGAAGGGAAGTCTTCAGTGAGCAAGTACCCAGTGGATCGGGTGGACCCAGCGGATCGGACGGAGCCAGCGGATCGGGTGAACCTAGTGCATAGAGCGGACCTGGGGCAAGTGGGCCGTGCCATCTGCACGGCAGATTCTAGCAGGGTGCCCAGGGAGGAGGCAGCCACGCGACGGGTCGGCAGGTCCTGGGCCTCTGCTTCAAGCTCAGAGTCCGTGGAGCAGCTGCGAGGCCGGCGCATGGCCCAGGCCCACGAGCAGAGAAGTTCACCGTCCTTCTTCGAGGGCCAGGAGAGGCGGCAGGCGCTAGAGCACAGGAGGCCACTATTCAAACAGGAGTCTGCCCCACAGCTTCATGTCGGTGAGCTCGGGAGCCGCGACCGGGCACGCAGCAAGGCTTGGGCCATCCCTGAGCCATCCGCCACTGGGGGCACGACCCACTTCCCATCAAGCCCCTCTCTCAGTCCAGCTGTCAGCCCCTCGTCCCTCCCTGTGTGTGGTTTGGACTTCCGTAAAAGATGGATCCAGTCTTTATCCAGAGGCAGGTCCAGCTCCAGGTATGAAGGCAAGGCTTTATTTGCCTCCTCATCCAGAAGGTCCTGGACCCTGGGTTTGGGACCTAAAATTCGACATTTACCTTTGTGTAAACTTCATGGTTTTTTATAAGTGGTTCACTTTTTCTTCAGAGTGAAGACGTCCCCTGTGCAGCCCTCACTGCTGGAGCTCTCGGTGGATGATCCTGAAGAGATATTTGGGTCCTTCCCTGAAGTGTTTTTAAACCAAGGAGTGACGACAGACTCGGACTCGTGGCTCAGGACCACGGATGGGGAACGTCCCCCACTAGGGGGCGAAGGAGGTTCCCAGGGAACCAGAGACACCCAGTATCAAGTTCAGGAGACGGACCCAAGCACCAGAGAAGAACTTCCGAGAAAGGAGGAGGAAGATGAGGAAGGAGTTTCAGTGGATGAACCCGAGTCTCCTGCAGTCCCCACCGGGGAAACCATAGTGAAATGGCGGTGGGAGGAGCTGGTGGGGCAGGTGGCGACAGAGGATCAGACATTAGCACATGTGCTGCTGCCAGCAGCCAATCGGATCACTGCAGTCGCACTGATAGAACAGCTGCTTTCTGGGGACACCTTACTGATGGAAGAGCATTACAGGAGGAAGCAAGCTGAGGGGGCCAGCGGCCCGGACACAGAGGACGGGTAACTCGGTGATTACTGCTACAGAAAGGCAGTGGTGGGCACAGCTAACCAAAAAGATAGTTACGAGAATAGCTAATCTGCTCACTCTAAGGTCTAAATTGATACTGAACTTATCTTCGGTTTGTTTTTGGCTCTGAAACCCTTAAAAACACACTTAGAGATATAAAATTATAACCTGTTAAACACTGAGGTCACATTTGTCAGACTAGAGTGATTACTAGGGGTTATTTATAGCTTACCCAACTGGATATCGCTGGATTCTGTAGAGTCTCCGGAATAAATGTGCATTGAATTTTTTTCTCTGATATACCGTTTGCGAGGTATAAGCGTTTTGTCGTAGGAGCCCTATTTCACAACTAGCCCATGCTGACATTTTGAAGCCACTTGGGGACTACAAACATGGTGCCGGTTACCCAGAAATGCTCTAATAGTTGGTTACCCAGAACTAGGTCGATAGCTCTGTCAATCAGAACTGAGGAAAATACAATCACAAAGCAGGATCTCTTGCTTAGCCGGATAACTTCTTGGATTAGTTTTGCTAATTAGCCATTAGTGGACTAGTGGAACCCTGCCCACCACTGCAGAAGGGTTGTGCTGGCAGGTAGCATGTAAGTCACTGGTAGAGAATCCATTATTCTTTGCCAGTAATCTTTGTTATTCAGTCATTACTATTTTGATCATCACATACAGCCTGACTGTAATTAAAAGAAAATGGACAGAAAGCTGCCCTGTTCACGTACATTTGAAATGAAATTTTGGATGAATACTGTGCTCCACTTGGTTTGTTGCAGCTTTGCAGCAGATGTGGTGTGTCCTTTTAATGCTGCTCATCCAACCACTGAAGATCAAGCTCAAGAAACTGGCCAGACACAAGGCTGGGCAGGAAGTGAGGTCACCAAGAAGAAGGTAAGAATCTCCATCGAATTGGTTCCTTATTCGTTATTTACGTGGAAGGTGGCCATAACGGATCACTACAATGTTATGTCAGTCATGTGACCTGCGTGCCCTCAGAGGCTGTTGATGTCATGCATCGAGTGCCACCTGGAGGCACTGGCTGGGCGGCGGGCGGCCCTCAGGCAGGAGCTGCTGGCCCATGGGGAGAAGGCCAATGCCATGGCGTCCCTGGTACAGGAGCACTGTCTGCCGCTGGAGTACGAGCGCTACACTCAGTTCCTGGATGATCTGGAGCGAGTGGTCAGCCTGCTTCTGTGCCTCTCCACCCGTCTGGCCAGGGTGCAGAATGCATTGAGCGTTTCGGACCAACATATGGACCCGGAGGAGAAGGTACATGAACCACTGTGCCGGAATGGGCCAACAAACACACTGCTTATTAGCGATGGACAAAATGACGCTTCATGAAGCATTTTGCTGAATTTTTTGGACCCCACTTGATGGCGCTCTTGTTTGATTTGGGGCATCCTTTGTGTCTTTTTTTGAACAGAGAGCAACATCTAGCGGGTCAAAAAATACGGCAAATGATTCATGTAGTTAGAGTTCCAATGAGACATGGACCCTACCCAGTGAGCTGAGACGAAGACTGGACTCCTTCGGTACTGTGTCTCTTCGGAGAATCCTTGGGTACCGCTGGTTTGACTTTGTGTCGAACAAGCGGTTGCTAGAGGAGTCCCCAATGAGGCACATTACCTGCATTGTAAGGGAGTGTCAGTTACGGCACTATGACCATGTGACGCATTTCCCTGAGGGTGATCCGGCTCACAGGATCCTCATTACTGAGGGGATGCCCACGTAACACCTGGCTGCAGCAGATAGATGACCATTTCTGGGGGGTGGGACTGGACTGTGTCTTTGCCCGGGGGAACGCCAGCCGGGGTCCCGAGGTGTTTCGTCATGCGGTGGGTGTGGAAATGAAGCGTCTTTTTGTCCATGACTACTGCTTATGCCTTGATTTGGACTCCTGGCTTGTTGAGGAGAGCAAATGTTTGACACAATAGTTAGATATGGGCAGGAATAACCTTCAGTGACTGAAGGCAGAAACCTTCTCCATGTGTAAGGGAGAGATCTGAAAGGAGTGGGTTATAAAACGACTCCCGTATTTAATTTGTCAGAATCAGTCAGAAGTCAGTCAGAAGTCAGAACAGGGTTCCTGAATTCTGGTCCTGGAGGCCAGTTTGCAACACAGTCTGCAGATTTCTCTGCTCAGACACACCTACTAAACCTGGTAATTGGGTGATTAAGGTGTGTTTGAGCAGGGAAATCTGCAAACTGTTGGATTCTAGCGCTCCAAGACCGGAACTGGGGAACCCGGAAATTAGCGCTTATAGACATGCATTATTAGTGACATACAGATCGGCATGTGAGTCTTCGAATTCTTCATCCGACCCTCATTGATCAGATCACCCAGGGAAAACTTTCCAAGCTGCCACCGGCAATCCCTGGTCTGTAGCTAGAGTAGATTTAATGTGATACAAAAAGTGCTCTGCGACTGTCCCATATTCATTTTAAAGTGTAAGTTTAATTTTAGCAGGTGTTGTGTTTGTGTTGTCTGTTACCAGATGACTTGAAAAGTTTAGTTTTTAACCACAGTAAAACTGAGCCCACTTATCGGTCGCACCTGTCTTTATGTCTGTTTTACTTTAATGATTCGTCTCGTCACTAATTAGCAGAATAGTGCACTTGTTTCCACTAATTAAGTTGTAGGTGTGACATCTCTGAGGGTGATTCCTCCAGATGGAGACCGCTCTACTTTTTGCCTGCTTTTTTTGGTTTTTGTAAATATTTCTGAAAAGGCCATTTCCAACGTTGTCATTGTTTCACACAAACTGCAAATGTTACGTCACATACTATACAGTATATTCAAACAGTCTGTTCTCATGTGCCACAGTTTTCTGTTGCTTAAGTCTTGTTGGTCAAAATGGACTTTGTATTTTCTCAGTGAAATAATTTTATACCCAAAAATATATATGTAAGTGATCATTGTGTAAGCTGCTGCACGCAAAGCAACTCGCAAACTTTCAGAATGATTCACGAGTATATTCCATAAATTGCGGTGATATGACATTCTTGTATTTTTGGTTCCCACAGTACATGATTTTGTTGTAATTTTTTGCTTTTGTGGGAAATTCATCATTCAAAATTACTGCCCAGCCACTGCCATTCTGTCAATACACCCAAGCATTTTGACTTTCGTGGTTTAAACAATAACAAACCTTCTTTTTCAGTTTGGTGGCACTCACTGATTCATTGATTGAATTATTTGTTTTTGAGACAAAAGTTAACTTTTTGGGAGTTACGATCTTTTGGCACTTAACCATGCTCTTGCTGTTGTGCAGTTTGCATAAACCTGCTTTGAGAAATGCTCTAATAGTTGTATGAATGTTATCTTTCATCAAATGTGCCAAAGCGATTAAAAAACCGGTTAATACTGAACTGCTTGTTCTATTATCTGTGCTGCCCTCTAATGGTAAAATAGTTCTTGTCTATTGAATTAATCCTGTTCCTTCAAAACTGCCATTCAGTTTCCTAAAAACCATTTCATCCTATTGGATGATTTTCTGTTCGTGATCAGTATGACTGCGTAAGTCATAATCATAGCCTGGTTCGGAAGGCGGCCTGCTCTTGTGGATGGACAGACGATGGCTGGACTGAGAATCTTTTCTCTTTTGGTCCTCTCCCCGTCATTCAGGAATCCCTGCAGAACCGCCACCGTTTGCTGTGTAGGCAGAGGGACGACGCCAAGGGCCTGAGGGAGAACCTGGAGAGGAGGCAGGGCGTGGTGGCCGCCATTTTGGCCAAGCACCTGAGTGCCCAGCAGCAGGAGGAATACAAGCAGATAGTGCAGACCAAGGCCTCACTGCTCATCCGGCAGAAGGACCTGGACGAGAGGCAGCGTCTCAGGGAGGAGCAGCTGCAGGCTTTGCTGGGCAGCCTGCCCCCGTAGCCGCGTGATGGCGCCCCCTAGAGTGGCTGCCAGTGAAACCTGCTCTCTCCCGCTTCCTTCCGTAACCTGTGAAACTCGCGTTGGTTGTATCTTCAGGTCTTTTGGGATCTGCTCGATTTCCTACGATTCCCTTTGCGAGGGATCTTGTGTGAAATACAGCGGACTCACTTCTCACACCTCAGCCCAGGAATTGTGGTACCATATTATTTAGCCAGAAACGTTTCTATAGCTTATTTTTTACTACAGGCTTCTGAGTCCAAAACCTCTGAGACAGATGTCACTGTTCACCAGAAGGCAGATATTATTTGGACACCATCACTCTCATTCATGTTGAACCTTTAGTGGATGATCTGAGTGATGTCAGTCCTGCTGGTTCGTTTATGAGAGAAGATCATGACATTATGCGGCCTTTTTGAAAGGCTTATCCACAAGGTGGAGCATTTTTGACCACACATTCACCCACGTTTTCTTTGTACTGTCTCAAGTCCAATTTCCTTTCTAGTCTTGCAGTGGCATGTGCAGCTTTTCCAGAGAGATTTTCATCACGATGTTTTTTGCTTGTCTAGGTTTATTAACGAAATGTTAGGGATATTCTCAGTAGGTTTAGTGCAGGTCTGATATAATAGATAACTATTTATTAACTATTTGTTGCTGCTATTTTAATTAATGCTTCCTGAAGGTAACAGGTAAAGCCACCAGAACCTGGATCTTTTGAGAATTCATTGTTGTCGGGGGGGGGGGGTAGTTCCTTTCCATCCATGTTTGTATTTGCCGAAGAGTAAAATGAAAAAAAGCTAAATCAGTGACCTTAAAACTGACACAAAACTAAAGTAAAAATACCATCTAAAATATAGTACAGTAAAGTCCCAAAAGTAGTATTTTTAGTATTTAGTACCTATGCTTCAGAAGTGTATTTATTTTGTACATGTTAATGGCATAATAATTTCTCAAATTATATGTGATTATATGTGAAAAGGTGTGGGAATGATTATGTATTGTGTGAAACCAACCAACGCAAACACCTTTTATCTTTAGATGACCTGACCTCACGTCACTCTAGCTCATGCGTAGTTCTACTCAGTATAGCTACTCTATTACTCAAATGCATTTCTACTCAGTATAGCTACTCTATTACTCAAATGCATTTCTACTCAGTATAGCTACTCTATTACTCAAATGCATTTCTACTCAGTATAGCTATTCTATTTTCTCAAATGCATTTCTACTCATTA
>JAODLD010000002.1:6092331-6123468 GCA_026781065.1 Mormyrops boulengeri
AATTTGATTGCAGCAATTGTTTATGCACCCCTTGTGCAACCGAATATGGCTCAGGCTGCCATGGAGTCCTTGCATGTTATGTGTGGTATTTCCTGGTAAAGCCTCGTACAGCTGGGTGTGCCTCCTCATCAGTTGTCATCAGATCATACACAAACACGCACGCATTGGTGTGACAGTTTCAGTTATAAAACCCAGGCTGGTTTCACATGATCGTTGACGTCATAAACTCCAAAGGCTGCTGAAGACTCAGCCCCACCCCCCCGGCCCCAGACTCTGACTCACAGAGACCGTCTGCCTGATGGAACAAGCCCGAACACCCTCGCAGGTGGAGGTGCTTGTGTGTCACTAGGGGGGTGGGATTGTGTTCAGAACCTTCTCTTGCCGAATTGCAGCTATGCAGAACGAGCCTTTGGTCTGACACACAGACAGACCAAACGGAGGGGCGTGCAGGAGGCGCCGCTGGGAGGGGTCATGCTCATGGTACTGGTTTTTCTCCAGTCCTCACCTGTAATCAGAGCATCCGCATCCTGGTAACATGTAAAGGAATGCGGTCGTATCTGCTGGGCAAATAAGTGGCCTTCCCCTATATCAACATATGGTGGGGGAGGGAAAATACAATGAAGGATTCATCCACTGCACAGCTCACTTCACCCACCCCCCAGAAATACACACTCAACAAGGAGGCTTGGCTGAGCAAGTGTGGGCACTGCACTTCAGTGGGCTGGGGGAGGGGGGGCACTCAGTCGCAGAGGTGGGGCAGAAGATTCTGTGTGCCCCGTGTTACATGCCGAGCTCAGCAGTGAGAACAACCTGAAAGGGAACACAGTGGCCCTTGGTGAAATGCCAGGGCGGGGGGGCAGCAGGAGCTCGCAGCCGGTAAATTCAGGGACGAGAACAGCATGTGTAACTGGGGGCAGCGTTGGGGCTGCCTGTCCTTAGTTACAGCGTACAGAACGTTACATCAAAAACAAACCTCGGTTTCTGCTAAGGAATTCCATTTGGTATAGACCAGCAGGGGCCCCTAGGAGCTTGGGGCCCCTGACTCAATGTCACCATGGGCCCCTGCCAGATTTTACATATAATTCTACATACTCAGGGGCCCTGTGGAAATGCTGGCCCCCCTGAATCTGCCAGGGCATCCATGCCCCTCTGACACCCCTGCAAACCAGGAAGACAGTGCAGATTTTGTAAAACATCTTTAAATTCAGCAGGTCTCATTATTATGTATTTACAGTAAAAGACTTTTCACAAATATCAAAGATATCACAACATAAGGACAGGCTGCTGCAACTGGGCAGCTAAAAAAATGTAGGAAATTTAGGCTTTTATATCATTATATAAATGTAGCTACTCTGACCTCAGTATTAAAAATGCAGTACAATCCAGACTTTAAGGCAGACGATAAAACAACGTCGTCCTTTACTGTGGTTAAAATAATATCTTGTTAGAAAGCAGCAGAAATCAGCTGGCGGCCTTAGTGTTTTCAGTGGAACACGTCGGAGGTGGGTCTCTGCTTGGCTCCCTTCTCCTCCTCTGCTACTCCGCTGAATGAGGAGAAACTCGGGCGGGTCTTGTACTTTTTCTTATGTGCCACGTGAGGCTGGAAAATGCGACTCAGCGTGTTAAAGCCCTTCTGATTATCTGGAAAGGCGTAGTTGTCCAGCTTTTCGTGAGAGTCCTCTTTGGAGAGCACTTGCGGCGCCCCGAGCAGCGCCCTCAGCTCGGACGGCGCCCCCTGGGGCAGGTAGTGATACGGCTTCTTGCCGCTGTTGTCCCTGAGGTGCACGTTGGCGCCAAATTCCTGCACCAGCATGGCCATGGTGGCCCTACGGTCGTGGATAGCTGCGACGTGCAGGGGAGTGTAGCCGCCATGCGTCTTTGCGTTGACGTCGACCTCCAGGCTGCCCCGCTTGGCTATCTCAATGATCTTGGACAGCATCTCATGATTGTCGCTCTTGGCAGCCCAGTGCAGGGCTGTGAGGCCGGATATGAAGTCTCTCTTTTTGGCCAGATGTGTATCCTGCAGGAGGAGACCGTGGACTTGACTCCAGTGCCCTGCGGCGCACCTCACCATCCACTCGTGCTCTGCGGGCTCCAGTGGAATGGTCTCTGGGAAGTGGACCTCATCTCCCGGTTTTGGGGTCTTGCAGGCTCTCCTGACCTGTGGGGACCCGGGCACACTTCCACCCCCCTGCTGTCTCCTTTTGAATCTGGGCGATCTCTCACTGGAAAGTTCTGGGACACTTGTCACCGAGTTACTTTTCGTTACATCCGAATCGACTAATTCTACTTTAATATCAGGAAGGATCATGCGAAGGGGTAATGCACAGGGTTTTGGGCCCGGTTTCTGTGCTTCGGTCAAAGGTGTCGTGGTGCTTGCTCCATCCACCTTGACGCGCATCACACGTAGATCAGCACTCGGCGTGTCTGGATGGGGCTTCACGTCTACCACAGTGTAAGCAGATCCAGTCTTTCTGGTTCTAACTTCACCTGGAAGGTTGCGATCTTCGACTTTCGGGGATTCATCGTGTTTCTGTGACCTCACCACAGGTAAACCTGGCTTGCCTGCATAGGTAACCTCCCCTGTTCTGCGTGTTTGCGGAGGATCTACGAGATGCGGGGTGGAGGTACAGCTAACACTCATTAGGTTCTCATTCCTGGCAGTCGGAAGGGTTAGCGTGCTGTGCTCAAGTTGTGAACGCAAGATCTTACCGTCTTTTCGACCATGACCTCTGTGTTCCACCTCAGAGCCAGCTGAGCGAACACCGGTTTGCTTTTCAAACGTATCTCCCAGATCAGGCTGCTGCGCAGTTACTGGGAGTTTCCCCCCAGATAAGTTCTTTTTCCTAAGTACGACATATTTCACATCATCGACTTCCTTTACAACAGCGATGTTGTTGACGAATTTCTTGAAAAGCTCCCGGTTCCGTTTCTTTTCCTCGGGATCGCTGCAGTTCAGCAGGTCTTTAAATGTTTTTAATAACTCGGAGTTCTTCGCGTTTCCGCCCCGCTCCAACAAGAAATTGGTAATAACGTCTTGAGTCAAGGCCATCTTTTTGAGACCTCCGCGAATTGATCTTAACAATCAGTGAGTCAAATGCTTCCCCATGAAGCGCCAGCGTCCTTTCCGATCCCTGCGCTCCGTTCTGCGGATACCTGCTGCTTCTGCGCAGAGTCTCGCCTGGGAGCGCCTATAATAACTTATGCGTATAGAAGCGTGGGGAGGGAGGCGCCTTTCGCTAACAGGTTAGACACCACGGCAAGGTCCTGCTTACCGTAGCTGATCGGCAAGTCTGGAAGCGATGATATGTCACGCGGAACACGTCATTGTCTTTATTAAAAATGGGAAACACATGCAATAAAACAAGAGCGGCTGTTCAGTGTGGATTACTGTTCTATGCATGTCAGTTCATTATAGTTGTATATATTTAGATAGCCGTACAAATGGATTGTTAGTGACTTTCAAGCAATTGCAAGCATTTAAATTGCCATATTATTATTATTATTATTATTATTATTATTATTATTAATAAATAATTTGTGGAAATTGTGATCGCAAATTAACCTTAATTGTAGAAGTATATTGTGTCCGTTGTATGATTTTGCGAGCTTACGTCTCGGAATCTGAAATTTTAACATATCATAAACAGGCGTACATGCAAATTGGGAGATGACCCAACACCGCACTTTATGACAAGAATATCAATAAACTCAAAACATGCATTTGACCGAATACTGTTATCAGAGGCACGTGTAATTTGTTATATCCACAGTGGAAAATGGCTATTGATTTACTGCATTACATAGGGAACCTATATACCCGTAACACCATTTAAGTGCATTCTCACGACATCCCTGGTACCTTAGGTTGATAGTCAGATTGTCAGATGCCTCCGTGCCCCGCACGGGCTCCCGGCGGCTCGCAGGATGGAGTTCCAGAGCCAAGTGGGAGTTTCCAGGAAGAAGCCATATTGGATGCGCTGAGCATTTCCACGGCGTTATCCTGACGAAGACAGCCGCTTCTTCGCCCCTAAAATCTTTGGACAATGGCTGCCACGGATGTAGACATATTTCCCGTAAGTGTGCAATATTTTCGTATTATAGGCAAGAAATAGCGAGGAAGATTGTGCTGGTCCAGCAGAGTACGTGCTCTGAATTTCTTATCTCTGTATACGGATCCTGTAGTTGGACAGTGGGTAGAGATCTGATCGTGATTTGCTTCCTAGTTTCAGTTTACTCACTTGTATGATCGGTGCTGTCATTTGACTGGGCTCACATTATACAATTTATTTTTATTTTCGTGCATGTGTGAAGGATTCCTGCTTGAGAAAACGTGTGCCTTATTCTGCATGCTTAACTGCGTTCATGTTAGTACGCTTCTGGTTTTCTGTCAGCCATTCATGGGGATAATCGTGCGTTTCTGCAAGGCATTAAAAGAAAAAGTTTCACCAAAAACAAATGATGCTTCCCAGTCATAGATGACCTGCGTGCTTATCTGATGCATCAGCTATACATGTGAAAAATGTAGATTTTCTAGAGCTCCTCTGCATTCGACTAATAATATACTAACAAGCGCTGAATAAACACGCCGTTCAGAAGATCCACATTAACCTGCCTGAGGCTGATGGCTCCTGTGCGTTTTAACTCCTGTGCCTTGCCATGTTTCGGGGATATATCGTCCCTAAAATTGTGTACTACTGACGTAGACGACGTGCGAAAGAATAGTTGGTCTTAGGAACTGCTGTAACCTTCCGAGCTACTCAACAGATAGTGACAAAACGGAAATCAGATCTAACCTGTAAAGTACAGATAAACAGGGGCGCAGGTCCGGGAGGGGAGCGTGTACCCCCCAATATTTAATTTAGCTTTATTCGTCCTACCCTAATAAACAGACCTTCGCATGTAAATTATTATATCGTGTCCCCGCCCCCCCCACACCAAACTCTCCTACGCCCCTGCAGTCAGGTATGCAAAGCACGCGCTGAATCTCTTCTTCACCCTGATCTAGTAACTGCATCTGAAGCATTCACAGGTACCTCTGCATGTCTCTGTTCCAGAAGAGATCTGTGACATGAAAGGTTTCTCCCCGGCTTTTCCAGGCGCCGTAACTCAGGGTGCCCCGGGTCAACTCCTCTTATAATAGAAACACTTTTGTGGATTTTATCCTGAGTAAAAACACACAAACAGCCATGGATTTCGCTGAAGAAGCCGCACCATGTGGCCTTAGCATTTTTGTTAGCAGGCCTACAGTGTAAATTGATGGCTGTCGACTGCCCTAACTGTTGTTTTTGAGGTTATGGAAACCATGTAACCCCATGGAAAAACAGCCAAGAAAGCTCCCATTGTGCTTTGTGGCACCGATGACCGTTATTGTGATTTCGCGTAATGTCACTATTGGCAAAGTGGGAAAAAATTAGAAAAATCTGGATTAAAAACCTGAATAGCGTGTAGCAGCGATGTGCAGAATGCTGTCCGACCTGAAAAGGGCGAGTGTATGACATGGAGAAAGCAGCAATACTGTAAAAGTGAGACATCATTAACATGGTCATTGTCACATAGACTAGGGTTTTCCAATGTTTTGATGTTCACGGACCGGTTTACGTCACACAAAAATGTCACGGGCCAGTAAAACGGCTGGGGGCCAGACCGGTGGATTGACTGGCGATTTTCATAAGTTTAATCGTTTCAATGGTATTTATAATCTTTTGTTGCTATTAGATTGGTGTAAAAAAATCATTTGGAAACCTTAAGGCATGTGAGGATGGTAAAACATTTGATCTCCATTGCCTGCACTTCCTTTGTACTGGCAGAGATTCAAGAGAAGCTTTTCAGACCGCAGCAGATGAAGTACACAAGGCCTGGGTTTGTGCTGGTCACAAGCCGTCGCCGCGTGTCACAGCCTCACGAAATCTGGCCCCTCTGCAGCTGCTCGCTAGCATCCAGTGCCAAGGGCCGCCGTATGTGGCCACCGAGGTTCTAATGAATGTCGTGTCAGTGCCTGGAGCGGGCATGAAGGCTCGCCCGAGGACAGGAAGTGGCGCGGTCGGGCCCAGCAGAGCACGCTCCTGTTCTTATCCATCGCTAACAGACCAATGACAGCCTGCCACAGTTTATTATGATCAGGTGTAAAACTCAGTGATCTATAAGCTGAAGATTCCTATTATTAGGACTGAGAATATCTGAGGAAATTTGATCACTCAAGTGTCCGTGGGACCAAAATCATCCTTAAAATGCGTATTTAGTAAAAATAATAAAAAATAATGTCATAAGGTATTTTGTAGCGCATTTATCTGATGATTCCAGTATCGTTTACACAGATGGCCATCTGATTCAGTAAGCTTTGCACTGGAGCCAGATAATCCTACTGCAACATTTCATACATTTTTATTAGAATCACATGACACCACCTGCTATACCAGCTGTTTTTCTTTATTTGAAAATGAATGTCATTTAAAATGCTGCATTAATGTACGATCGTTCTTTGGGACGTTTGGGTGTTGACAGTGGCTTCTCCGAACTTCCTAGAATGAAGAAAAGCGAATCCTTGACTTGGGGGGGCGCGTTGGCTTTGACAGTCTTCCTGACCAGTTGGTTAGTAAATCGGTAACACAGGGATTCTGCTTCAACATCCTCTGTGTTGGTAAGCAAATCTTGCCCTGTCCATTCCTGTCCATTCCTGTCCATTCCTGTCCATCCTGTCCATTCCTTTCCGGAGGAGATACTTTCCTGATAATCTGGTACATTCATATATGATATACCTGCAAGCCCCTACCCTATAAGGTGGTTACATAATTCTTATTGCTTCCTTTGTTTCCAAGGTGAAACCGGCATTGGCAAGTCCACTCTAATGAACACTCTCTTTAACACGACATTTGAGACTGATGAAGCCAGCCATTACCAGAATGGCGTGTACCTGAGACCCAGGACATATGAGCTGCAGGAGAGCAGCGTCCAGCTCAAGCTTACGATCGTAGACACGGTGGGCTTTGGAGACCAGATCAACAAAGACGAGAGGTATGTCACCATGTGAGAGCCCTGCAGGTCTGCAGACCGCCCTCCCTGAGAGTCTGCAGACCTCCCTCCCTGCCTTTGTCTGTCTTTATGCGGTGCTAGGAGATGACCGTTAGGTCATGCAATCAAAACTGGCAGTACACAGCATCCTTAATGCTTATCCCAACCATCATCATGCATTATGAAGGCATCTATAGTGCATTATAGATGAGAACTTCATAGCGCATTCATAATGCATAATAAACATGACTTTGTGTTATGCCTTTTTATAAACATTTATAGCCATGTTTATAATGCTTTATGAATGCATTATAATGCATTATGAATGTGTTTATACGTTGCTCAAAACATGCCATAAGTAAAGTGTTACAAAATAAAATTACTCCAAATAGACAATAAAAAATAGACAAAATAGGTCATAAAACTGGAAGGCAGCATAACTGCAGCTGTAATGAAAGTGTGTGGCGTAAGCATGAAGGCCTCTGCGACCTCGTACAATGGCTCACTGATTGATCTATGACAAATAGCAAACATATTTGACTGCTTAGTATGCAGGAGTTTGGACCGGTTACATTCCAGCAATGTGATTAAGGAGGCTTAGTTTCCATGCGTCATACATCCATAGTAAATAATCATTCGGGAGTCCGGATTTATATATATTTACATTCATTTCTATATAGCGCCTTTCACAGCACAGTTTCCTCAAGGCATTTATCAGGAGTGTGTGACAGTATATTATTTGTACACAGACATTAAAAGGAAGAAGGCAAATGGTAGGAAGTGAGTAGAGAAACACTCCCATCGTTTGGGAACTTGGGGATGCCTGACTGACCGGCACCCGTCATGTTAACGTCATGCTGTGTTATTCCTCCTTTTACCTATGATCAGGCACCCCAGTGTGAACGTGTGTGTTTCAGTATGGCCTTCATACGGTGTGATGCTAAACTTCACCTGCCCTGTTTCTGCTCAGCTACAAGCCCATCGTCGACTACATTGACAGCCAGTTTGAGAATTACCTTCAGGAGGAGCTGAAGATCCAGCGCTGTCTCTTTGATCATCACGACACGAGGATCCACATCTGCCTGTACTTCATCGCCCCCACGGGACACTCGCTCAAGTCTCTGGATTTAGTCACCATGAAAAAACTGGATAGCAAGGTACTAAAACACACACACACACACACACACACACACACACACACACACTCATTACTTCTACGCAGAGTCAGTGACCTTGAGATAGTAGTGTTTTTTGCATGTTTTGTCCAAGATTATCAGCAGTATCATACAGTATGTTCTCGATGGAGACACTTTATGAGTGGTGCTCTTGAAGAAGAACATGCACACTCTTCACTGGGATTATGTACTTTCTGAGAAAACAGAAAAAAATACTTGCAAATCAGATTAATGAGACTGCATAATATTTAAATCTCTGTGAAGCATCTGTTGTTCACTTTGAAATGAAGCTCTGCTTTGATTGCTGTGATGTAAGGTGATTCTTTTCTTTCTGGAATGGTCCCTCTTTTGTTTTCACGCAGGTTAATATTATACCCATCGTAGCTAAAGCCGACACAATCTCCAAGAGTGAACTGGACAAGTTCAAGATCAAGATTATGAGCGAGCTGGTTAGCAACGGCGTCCAGATCTACCAGTTTCCCACAGACGACGAGGCCGTCGCAGAGATTAACTCGTCCATGAATGTGAGTCTACCAGGAGAAGTGTCAGAGAGTAGTCAGTGGCCTCCCTGCAAAAACACAATGATGGGTCAACAATAGATTGTTCATAAGAACATCCAGATGTATGGAAAACATGTTAAGGGCACATTCACACAGCAAGCAAACTCTCAACGTAAACTGAGAAGTTAGATAGCAAGCTGTGGACATTATTTAGAGAATATCTCCATATCCAGCATGGTATTCTTTGTGATCTTGCTGTAGTAACAGATTCTGAGCGCACGATGTGAGATGACCCCTGTTACCTGTGTCTTACAGGCGTACCTGCCCTTCGCTGTGGTGGGAAGCACAGAAGAGGTGAAAGTGGGAAATAAGATGGTGCGGGTCCGGCAGTACCCCTGGGGCATGGTGCAGGGTGAGAGCCTCTCATTCACCTCATCCTTCACAGGCATCTCGAAAAAGCATGATGCTTTCCCCGTTAAGGGTCTGCCCGCAGATTCGTTTAGTCTCCTCTGCCGATCCCAGCTTAGCGGAAGCCTCTGGGATCATGTTCAGTTCGTATCTCCCTCGAGAACGGCCCGAACCCCTTCTGTTTCGAGCTCTTCCGATGATGATCTTCGGCTGTCTGTTGCTGTGGTTGCCATGACAGTGGGGTGGGCCAGGCAGTCCTTCAGCTGATGTTACGGAAACGGCGTTCGGGCCGTCCTCCTCCTGCATGGGAGTCTCCTCCTCATTTCATCATCTAGTGTCAGCTCAGGATTAACTTCTCCTGAGAGTTTTTGGGCTTGTTAGTTAATTAGGAAACTGTGTTTTGGGTCCTAAACGGATGCGGACATCCATTTGCACCCTGGTCATTCTATGTGCTTTTCCTGGACTTCTCTCTTTGAGATGTACACACTGAAACATACACTATATACATATACATGTGCCCTGTGAAGGACTGACATCTTGTCCAGGGTGAGCTATCGGTCTGTGCCCTGTGAAGGACTGGCATTTTGTCCAGGGTGAGCTATTGGCCTGTGCCCTGTGAAGGACTGGCATCTTATCCAGGGTGAACCCCAGGCCTGTGCCCTGTGTTGCCTGGGACAGGATCCAGACCCCAGGGAGGTATATATGAGGTCCTGTACTGTCCATATGGTCTCTCTTGGATATTGTATAACATCCTTAGGTATGAGTTTCAAGTTTTATTTGTCACATACACAGTCATACACTGTACTACTGTGTAGTGAACTGCTTTTTCTGCATGCTTCATAGATTGTGCTTAAAAGGAAATATGCAATACAAAATAATATAAAAAGATAAGAATTAATAAGAAAGAATAACAATAAAAAAAATAAAATGACTGCAAAATAGACAATAAAAACAGAAAGCAGAAGATCAGTAGTTGTAAAATAATGAAGATGTGTGATGCTATAAAGAGACGTAGGCCTCTTTGCCTGGCTGTCTTGTGGTTCTCCGGTGGATCAAGCTGAAGGTGTCGCTCAGATTAAAGGAGCTCATCTATGCTCAGCCCATCTTTCTTGGGGGCGAGCTGCATTTCAGCTGTGTCACCATGTTTCCTGCCAGTGGAGAACGAGAGCCACTGCGACTTTGTGAAGCTGCGAGAGATGCTGCTCCGCGTGAACATGGAGGACCTGCGCGAGCAAACGCACGTACGCCACTACGAGCTGTACCGCCGCTGCAAGCTGGAGGAGATGGGCTTCAAGGACACGGACCCCGACAGCAAACCCTTCAGGTGAGTCCATCAGGACTGGCTGTCATCGCGTCCCACAGGGGTCAGCAGGCAGTATGCAAATGAGACCATTTAAGACTGTTGTCCAAAGGCCGTGGTTTGTATGGTGAGGATGGTGGGAGAGACACGGTGCGGACTTTTTACCTGCAGCCTACAGGAGACTTACGAGGCCAAGAGGAAGGAGTTCCTTGGGGACCTCCAGCGCAAGGAGGAAGAGATGAGGCAGATGTTTGTCAGTAAGGTGAAGGAAACAGAAGCGGAGCTGAAGGAGAAGGAGAGAGAGGTAAACAGGAGCCGTTCCCTCAGGAAGCTGGCGAGTTCTGTGAGTGTGAAGGCTGTTTGTAGGCTTCCTGTGCCCTGGTGTTATGCTGAAGCTCTCCAGCACCAGCAAAGCAGTAAATAACACGGGCTTACCGAAGGCTAACAGGCTGTAAATGAAAAGCATGTGAAGTCTGGCTATTCAGTTTGCGATGAGGAACTAAATCGTGTCTCACTGAGTGGTTGTCAGAAGCTGGCTGGTAACCGCTGAGCGGTCCACTGCGTGGGCACGTGTCAAAGGCACACCAAGCGAGTGTCAGGTGATCTAAGGTAAGCCATGTGATTGTATACAACCTCTTCAGCTGCATGACAAGTTCGAGCAGCTGAAGCGACTGCACCAGGAGGAGAAGAAGAAGATGGAGGAGAAGCGGCGGGACCTGGAGGACGACGTCAACGCCTTCAACAGGAAGAAGATGGCAACAGAGACCTTACAGGCTCAGTCACTGCAAGGATCCTCACAGCAGCCTCTCAAGAAGGACAAGGACAAGAAAAAGTAAGGACAGTCTCTCTCTCTTTGTCTCTCTCTCTTTGTCTCTCTCTCTCTCACCTTCTCTCTCTGTCTCTACCTCTGTATCTGTTTCTTTCTGTCTGTCCCTGTCTCTCTTCTCTCTCTCTATCGGTCTGTCTGTCACTCTCTGTCTCTCTTTGTTCCTGTCTCTCTCTGTCTTTCTCTTCTTTCTCTCTCTCTCTCGCTGTCTCTCCGTTTCTGCCTCTCTGTCACTGTCTCTCTCAGCATTCTGTCTTGGTGGTAGTAGGATAAGAGGCCGGGAAAAGAGCACAGCCTTGCCCAGTGGGATGTTGGCAGGAGGGTGCTGGTGAAGCAGCCTAATATTATGCTCCTGGCCTGGACACGGCAGGGATTGTCTATTCTGAGCCCGGACATAATGTGATAGCAGCATCTCATGTGGGGGCCGCGATGCTTGTGTCTAACATGGCTGCTGACCGGATGAGGGTGGGAATACACCCACAAGGCTGGGGGATTGGGAACAGCCCGAGAAAGTAGGAAAGATAATCAATCCAGAGTATGAAGCAAGATCTGTGGTGGTTGATGTTTTGGGGTTTAGAGAAGGGCCTCGACGTGGGTTTTAATAAACAGGCTGGTGAAACAGACCGCTTACGCTTACTATCAGGAACCCTGTAGGAATCCTCTTTTTCTTGCATTGCTTAAAATTAAGCTCTAATAGAAAACAAAGTAAGATAAATATGCTAAATATGTAATTCTCTTATTCTGTTGAGCATTTGGTTTCATTCCAGGTACCTGAACAGCACTGCGCACTGCATGTCACCGTGTTCACCTTTCATTGGTGTCTTTCATGGTCGCCTTAACGAACTGGCTTTAGTGTGTAAGACAACTTCATTCTGTCTGAAGTGATGAGACCTCCATCCATGTCTGTGTCGTCTGAAAACCTCAGTTCACACAAGGGTGTCTTTGCTTTCATTCGTGTTCATTGGTTTGTGTGTTTTGTCATATTTGTGTCATTTTTTTTCTTTCAGTTAATATGTGGGAACAGCCAGTCCAGGCCAGCTGCAGATTTGTCTTCCATCACCATAGCGACGTAACGCCGTTTTCACCGTTTTTCTGTTGTGACCTCATGACATTGTGTTTGTGGACCAAAGGCCATGATGGACAGGGGACAGTGGACTGTAGAGTAATTTAACAACTTTACTTTTTATTTGTATTTATTATTATTATTGCTTTTTTTACATCAGCCAGATTGTCAAATATGCAGGACTTTTAAATACTACATTTTATTTCCAAGACTGATTTACGATCAGAAGGGAAAAAAATCTATGCAAAAAAAAGAAAAACTTTTATGAGATCCTTGGTACTAATAAGTGTGTCAGTGTGTTCCTTGAGGTAAGCTGACCTTGCTATTTAACGTACTGTGTCTAGATTAGCACTAAAGTAGCGTTAGAAAGCTTACCTTGTACAGTATCAAATATTGTCTGAGCCATACTGAATCTGAACTACCTTCATGTAACTTTGTCTATTTAAAAGGTATATATGTATATTTATAGTTGCAGAAACATAGTTATCACTGAAATTCTGAATACATTAATGAATCCGTTGCTGTTATATTAAGTCCAGATTTGCGCGTGTGTTCGTGTGTGTATCTTAAGAATGTAGTTTTAGGCAGAATGAGTACAGGTGTTAGAATTAGACTTTCTTTAATATTTACATTCATAGTACAGTAATAAATATGACAGTGGCTTCACATTGCAGAGCCAAATGAATGGAGAAATGCGGAACACTTCCTGGTTTAGGATATAGAGATAGATATAGAATATAGAGATAGATATAGAGATAGATATAGGATATAGAGATACAGAGTATCTTTAAACTGGGAACAACTGTAGGCATTTTTATTCAAGATATAGTTAGGAAAATCAGAATTCTGTACTAGATAAGAAGCTGGTATCACTGAAGCTGACATTCACTTCAGAACTGGGTCAGTGGTGTGTCCGTTCATCCATCCATCCATCCATCCATCCATCCATTCTCTAAACCAGTGTTTCCCAATGCAGTCCTTGGTGACCCCTAGATGGTTCACGTTTTTGCTCCCTGCCAGACAGTCTGTGGGTCCCCACGGACCAGATCGGGAAACACTGCTCCAAACTCTTATCATTAGGGTCACAGGTACATTTTGTCCTTTCTTTGTCAAATTCATTGATTAATCCTTTCACTCATAATTACGTATAATGTGTAATTATAGGTAATAATCATTTCCTTATTATCTTGGTGTGTTTTATTATTCCCTTTTGCATGTAAAGCAGCTCTGTGACAGGATCCCTCTGTATATACTTAAATATTACATGATATAAAATGATGGCTGACAGACATAAAGAAGTGGTCTGTAACTCAAAGGTGGAATGTAGGGAAGAAAGAATGGGCCAAACGTGGTGCTGCTTCCCGGCAGGTTAGGGAGTGTGTGGAAGCTCCTACCCACAGGCAGGACTGTTGGCTGCCCCCCCCCCCTCCTTAATCATGAATGCACATATGGCGATTTGAAAGAGGACAGGCAGCAAACAAGGGGTCTCTGCAAAGCCCCATGAAAAAGCTCACAGTGCGGCCTGGAGCCATCTGCTTGTGGGCAGCCTCCTGTGTATGAGCAGGCGAGCGTGCCGTTCCTCGGCGAAGCACAAAAAGAGCGCTGCAGTGGAATTTGCAATGCGTGCATTTATGCATAAATGTATATTTACAGTCCTGTGGGTATGCGCGCTTGCTTGTGATCTGTGGGGTTCTCTGTTTCACATTTGTGAAAAATCCAGATATTTTAAGAAGGTACAAGGACAGTAAAGTCAGAGTGCGGATGTTTGAGGGCAGTACATACGAGCGGAGCCTCCGGAGGTGCAACAGAGTAACCACTCGACACGCATCTCAGTACAGCTTCTCGGCTGGCCTGGGAACGCCTCAGCACCCCCCCGAGGAGCTGGCAGAGGTGGCTGGGGAGAGGGAGGTCTGGGTATCTCTCCTGAAGTTGCTACCCCCGCGACCCGGATCCCGGACATGCGGGTGGTGATGGATGGATGGATATAGGTGATAAAGGACTGCACAGACTTTGAGGGCCGTGTAGTGTCAGTGCGCAACACTTCAGGGGAGATGTTTTGGATTTCTGCCACGTTTACTGTCAAGCTATATTAATGTTAAAACACCAACATGGTCTTAACACAGAAGATCAGTATTAACGGGACTTAATGATTTCGAACTACAGTTCTACTGATTTTTTTTGTAGCCCTGTTTTCCAAAATGAGCATTTTTAATGGTGGTATTTTACCTGAAAGGTTTTTCTTAATAATAGTAAGCATACATAAATATTAGCGATATTAATTTATTCATACTTTTATAGCGATAAAGAAGACTGAACTTGTGTTATGTAAGCCGGTATATTGTTATTGTTTTTCTGGAAACTGCATATGTTTGGGGATGGTTTTCTGAGAGTTAGCGTAGCAATAATCCTGTATTTCTGCCCATTAGTCAGTACAGCGTTCAGACAAGCTTCCTAACATTCCTAAAAAATAAACAGAAGATTACAGGTTACATAAGAAAATCCTTCTTTTATTAAATGAATGGCTGTCTTTGTTCCGTTATTATTGCACTAGTGACCTTTACTTGCTCAACCAGGGCCTATTCAAAAAAGGATCAAACGCCACAGCCACTATTTGTGTGAAAGATTAGCAGTTTCTCATTAAGAGATGCAGACCTGCTGTAGGGATTCGTTGCCTGACAGTTTGTTTAGCATCCAGTCCTGCAACAAATGCTAGTGATTGTGCCCCTGGGTTGTCCTGTAATGTCACACCAGCAGTATTATGGGCGTCGTGTTCCCTTCCCTGGCTAGTCATCTGATTTTCTGTTTTCTTTTTCCCCTTTAGCTTCTTTAGTCTCCCAGGCTCATGCTCCTTACCCTCAGGAAGGAATTTAAATTAGAAGATTTTTAGAAACCCAAATCCACAGCCCCTCAACCACCACAAGCAGAGGAGTGACTTTGGCTGTTGTCACACTTGAGATTGTTATATATTCAGCACTTTACACGGTGTGATGTTTATGACGAGGGGGTGTAGGCTGTGAGAGGAATGTCGGCTTGGAGCTCGAGGTACCCGTGAGCCTCTGGTGGCTCCCGGCACCGTAGCCCAGCTCGCTGTCTCCCAGCTCTCCATGCTGGTACTTGACATCATGACTTCCTGTGTGACGCCAGCTCCATGCTTGCTTGACACATGCTCCCGTCATTGTAACTGGTAATATCTACACTGTCATTGTGCCTGTAGGTGTCGCAGGTCACATGGTTTGGTGGTAAGGCGCGCTATCGCCGCGCAGCAGGAAGCCGTTGGCGTTTGTATATACACTTACCTGCCGGTTTTTGATCTTTACTCAAGACTTCCCAGATGTACCCGTGTTGTGCCAAATGTGTCATTTTTGGATTGCAAATGCATTATTCACCAGGAATATTTATAAACCAACAAGCAGAAAAGATATACACATTTATAAAAAACATGGATTTTGAAATTGATATCCCCAAATTGCTATGAACAGTTCACGTATGGTACATATTTGTATTTGCTTGCCAACAATAAAGCCTTTGTTTTTAAAAATAAACAACCCTTAGCTGGCATTTGGGTTTTTGCATCACTCATAGAAAATAGAATTTAAAAAAACTTTGCTGACTAAGGAACAGGATGATCACCACCCCCTAACTGTCATCCGTGTGGCCTTCAGTCAGATACCATGACGGCTAAAGCTAAAGTTTCTCTGAAGAAAAAGAGTCACAGACATGAAATATAGCAAATAAATTTACTCAAAGTTTTGGCCATTGTGTTTCACAGTATACAAAAAAAATATTAAAAGTGTCTCTGCAGTTTAAATAGTATAAATAGTTTTATATTTACAAAGACGTTCACATTCAGCTCCATGGCCACCCTTAAATGTCACCAAAAGATTGTACTGATTCTTACACCATCTTGCATGTCTACCCACTGCATTATGAAGAGAAACATTTCAAACATAACACAATATTAAAACCCTCAACACCATTGGGCAACTTAGTTTTCTATTTTTTTTGCAAGATCTAAATTATTCATGAAAATTACCCTAGTTTCCTCCTCTGGGATCAATGACGTATCACCTGACTAAGAAATTAAACTTGCATTACAAGGTTTTGTCCAGAAACGGGCAAATTTTCTGTGTAGAAGAAACAGGAGTGGTAAGTACAGTATTTTTAACTGAAGAGAGTAAAACCTAAAAGTATTAAATAATTAAATAGAGAGGAGGCCCCCCATGCGAGTGACTGGCTCAGTTGTGAATTGCTGACAGTGCGCTGCACACCACCCTCCTCCCCGGATTCACTAGCAAACAGGTGGCTGAAGGGGGGGGCAGCCCTCCATAGTGGCAGAGTGAGCACTGAGGGTCTCCCCAGCCTCCAGCGCCAGCCCCTCACTGTACAGGCACCCGAACCCATCGCAGAAGTCGTCCTCTTCCTCCATGGCGTCCACTTGCAGCAAACTGGGCTCAACCACAAGTGGATGGGAAATTTGCGAGCTGCTATTCTGAAAGCACGTTATGGAGGTGGGGTCAAAGATATACACCACACTGGGTTTGAGGGAGTGCCTGGGGGGCAGAGTAAGCTGCCGCTCTGCCATTTCCCTGCAGCGGATAAGCTCCATGCTGTCAACCTCGGGCAGAAAAAGGCGGATTTCGAATAAGAGCAGTGTTTTTTCATCCATTCATTCATCACGTGCATCTAACCATCTTTTAACATGAAGAACCCAGAGCAGCATTTTTCAACCCGGTCCTCGGACCCACGGACCGTCCACGTTTTTGCTCCCTCCCAGCTCCCAGAGGGAGCAAAAACATGGACTTCCTGCAGGTCCCCGAAGGCCGGCTTGAGAATCACTGATCTAGGGTGTATCAGAACCTTGACATTTAAGACACCCGCCTACCTGTGCTTTCTTTAGCAGATCTGTAAAAACAGAGAACCAGTCAGGAGTGAGCCTCTCCACCTCCAAGGTAATGATCGCCAAGGCCAGTGTGGAGCCTTTAAACTGTGACAGCTGGTGGCAGGCCATACAGTGCTGCACCTGTCTGCTCCACAGCGCCGCCTGGAGGCAAGGCTCCTTCTGAGCACACATCTGGGGCAGATGTGGGTGGCCGGAGAGCACCAGAGCATGGAACTACAAGCGTCAAAATGGAAACAGAAAGCCGGTCAGCTTCCCCCATCCACTCGCCATGGACGCTGGAGGACATCTCCACCGACCCCATCCTCATGTGACATGCTCATCCTTCTGCCAACCTGCTCTACTCGTTCATCTTAACGTTGTACGAACTGAACAAAGTCCTCATTTCATTCTAGCTCCAGGTAGCGTCAGTTCCTGACCCTTGTTAAACTTGATTCACAATGTTCTCGTGTTTCACACTTTCTAATCATTCTAATCTTTTGAAGTCTTTGGTGTCACTTTATTTACAGACGTGTTAGTGTTGTGCTGGTGGGTGGAGCCATGGAACGTTTGTTCAGTTTCTAGAAACAATTTATAAACAAATCAGGTTGTGGTAACGGTGATATGCGTGTGATATCAATCACTTAACAGAAAGATGACAACAAAAATAAGTGAGAGGTTGTGTGTGTCAAGTTACTGCATATTCATAAATACATATTCAAGTCAGCTGCTTCACGCTTAGGATCACGGGGAATTAGAATTAGTTTGGGAATCTGAAAGGAATGGATGGGATTTCTGCAAACAAACATTCCACTGCATGCTGCAATTGCAGTGCCACTGAAACATCTTTGCAAAATGTGACCAGACACCCAGGAATATTTTTGTAAACTTCAGATATTTCAGTATTTTACAAAGCCGAAGCTGTTAAGTACTGTGAATGTGGTTTAGTAAATGCTGGACAGTCCTGTGAATCTGTGCTTGAGTACCAATTGCAAATGTTTGTAGGATCTTCACTGAATATATACTAAATATGTATAAATTTATCAGGGAAGATTACGCGTATTTTAAGTATTCTGTAAGGAAACAGACAAATGAGTATGTCTGCCCATGTATTAATCACTACAGCAGTGTAAGCCTTAGTGCCTTAACCTTCCAAACACAGTGCTCAACCCACAGCCACATGACATGGGCCAATTTCACCAAGACTGATGGAGCTCAGAATGGTCGTCTGGGCTGTTAAACTTCCTGATGAGGTGTCAAACTCAGCGACAGATGCTAAGCTAAAGGGACAGATGGCTCTGAAGGTGAAGCTGAGCGTCTGCAGTAGATACTTACGATATGGACGAAGTCGACCGCTGTCGAGGTGTAAAGGTCCCAGTGAAGCTTGTTTAAAATGATCCGCTCCATTCGAAATATCTCAGCTGCCGAAAAGCAAAAGGCACTCTGTGACACAAGGTCCTTCACAGACACAATCACCTGTTACGAAAAAAGAAAGAAAATCCAATAAATGACCATTTGCTCTGCACCTTGTACTGTAATAAATGTTTGCACTGTTTTCAAATCAGGCTTGCTGACAATTTAGAACCAGTGTTATCCATGTTCAATTTCACAAAACATAAAAATGACTCACTCGATACCATTTGAAACTATTAACTAAAACTACTAACTAAAATGTAGCTCGCCCAAGCAAAATCAGAGATGAAATCGTGATTACCTCATCTTCCTCGTTAACTTTTGCAGCGAGAATCAGAGAGGTGACGGCAATGCACCGGAGATATTTTGGGCGTGCCTGCAAAATAAACGGATTCAGAAATATTGAATGGATTCTGGGAGATCAGCAAACCTCATGCGCCAGAACGTGAATATTTATGTCCTGTTACCTTGACTGATGCCAACAGTCTGTTCAAAATGCTTATGGCGAGAGCAAATGTTTCAGGGCAAAACTTTAATAACCGACTAAGGTTCCCAAGCCATGAAATAGCATCCTCCTGCTGAACTGCCGATATGTCCGTACCCTGTTAAAAAATAACAAAAGAATGTTAAATAAGGAGAAGCTAGCAGGGCAGTGCGGCGCACAGCATTTCACTGGGACCGTCAGAGGCATTACTTGAATTCTGCCGCTTTTGAAGACGGGCGCTTTCCAGAGGCGCGCCTCCCGGGCCAAGGCGTCTCCCAGCATCCGCAGGAGCCCCTGGCCGTCGGCGGGGCCGGGGCGCTTCAGGGCGGGCGTGCGGCCGGCCAGCTTTCCCGCAGGACATGGACACCTGCGTGCCGGGGACAGAAGGGCCACCGAGATCAGCCACAGTGTCGCGCCGAGCCCGTAATGACGGCCGGTGTAAAGGCGGACTCTCTGAAATGTCAGAATCATGCATTTTATGTTTTGAATGTTTCCCTTTTCAGTAAAAAAAGAAAAAAAATCCCTTTTAATCGCGCTGTAACAAAGTTTACCGAAGCAAAACCGAAAGTTAATTAAATACACTCTTGTACTCAACTAGCTAAATATAATGCCCTACGTTATGGATTAGGAAATTCTTTATTTTATATATCGACTTGATAATTAAGGAAGGGCTCTGCGGCTGTTTGTTTTAAAATTACACTTCCTCGTTGCATTTCAATATAAGTTGGTTTAGGACAAAACCTAAAACCGATAACATTTCAGCCAGTCAATCCAATTCTCCTGGCGTAAGCACAAGGAAATAACAATGAATTGCATCAGCCAAATAAGTAATATCATAACACCGAGAGTTAATCGCTTTTTGATACTAGTTCTACCAGAGGACAAATAAAACTAACTTTAATCTCATTACTAAATACTGTAGTATATGTGATTATGTGCCGTTGATTTATACTTATAGAGGCGCGTTTTACCCATTTACCTACAAACACCGGAGGCTACAGGACGGCATCTGTTTTGGTCTATTTAACAAAACGTCTGCAGCTGTAAAATAAAGAAAGGCAGCCTTACCACTCCGTATTAAAAAAGGGGGATGAAACTCAAAACGCAGTCAGCATTTTTCGGCTTTTTGCATCTTCATTCGCCCATTTAGATATTACCAGCTATTAATAACAAGCTAATACTGGCGAAATCACTCTTTGTTGATGTTCTAATAAAAAAAGGTCGTTGAGTATCTTTTTGCGAAACGTTTAAAAAGAAAAAGCACGGCGTAAAAAAAAGGCCAGTCCTTTGTACAAAAGCTTAAATTAATTTAAAAAGGAGAAATGTAAGAAAAGCGTGCAGCGACAGCCGGGGAGACGGCAGACGCACCTTTAAAGGGCCCGGCCCCTCCTGCGCGACACAAAGGGCCGCCTCGTGTCCGCCGTACATCAAGCTATTTTTAACGCGCATAATCGCACGAAGCGAATCTTAACGTGCGTTTCTGGGCAAAAATGAGACAAAGATTAATGGTGTGCAATTTGGGTTTGGCCCGTTTTTTGCCCGGAGTGTAATTATGTTGAATGAGTAGAGAACACAACCACAAAATTAATTCCTAGAATATCTGCATCAAACTGAAATTTCACCACAATCCAAACAGTTTATTTGCTAAATCATTCGTCCTGTTTCATTTATTTACACACTTTGTTCTTTGCACCGGTAGTCTAAAGAGTAACGCAAAACCCAATAAACGATGGCACGGATGGGATCCCTTTGCACCTGTGTTATGGTCTGAAAATCAAAACAGAATGTATTTGCTCTACATTTTAAAAAGATATACTGATTATTTAAAATAAATAGATGACGAAAGTTTGTGCCCTAGAATGCTAACTTAGCCTTTAACATTGTTAGGACAAACATCTAACGCACATGCAGGTATTAGTGCGGCCAGAATATAATGTGTGAACGATATGTATTATATATATTGTAAAACACAAGTTACAGGTTTTGAAAAAGACAGGTAGAAAACTGAAGATGTCGCCAAAAACCTACATGCTTTAATAATTACGACACAACGGCTGCTTTGCGCTACCTCCGTCCGCTTTGGGTCTGGCCACGTGATAGGCCACGCTCCCGCACGTTCCGCCTCGAGAGGTGGCGCCTACGTGTGATTGATAGATTCATGAACCAATGATCGTCCAGGAATAGGGGGCGTTGTTTCATCAGTAACCAATGACATCTTTCTCAGGCTGGCCATACTTTCTGATGCTACTTATAGTCACGCGTTTGCTCTGGGGCTTCTGTACGCCAAGGGTAAGGGGTGTGCGGGGGTAGGGCGGAGGGATTGCTTAGAACTCGGAGATATTATACCTATTTTATTATTTTTTTAATCTCGTATTTACTTATTTATAAAGTAAATAACTTCTACCAAGTCAGTCACTGTCTATAATTGATAGGATTTAGCTAATTCACCATTTTCATCGCGTTTTCCCTTCAACAAAAGTAAGTATTTTTAATTGTGCACTTATAATAATGATAATAATAATAATAATTATTATTATTATTCTTAGTAGTAGTAGTATATTCATGTATTGAAAATGCTTTCCTTGTAGAAAAGGACGCGTTCATGACTGCATTCATATTACGCCTTAAAACAATGTATAAGTACATTAAAGAATTAAAGTAAAGAGTAATTGTTGCGTTCTGTATATATGTGTGTATATGTATATATATCAGTAATGTATAAATCGGCCTGTTTTAGTTGTGAGTACGAGCGGCGTAGCTCCCCGAGCCGAGGACATGCCCGGGCATGGCACCCCTGGTTGTTCCCGGCCTGTGCCGCTGATGTCGCTCTTTTCCCGGGGGCGGCGCACTTCCAGCCGCTCGCCCGGTCAGATCGCGGCGTTCGCCGTCATTTATAGTTGCATAAACCGATCTGAGGCGCGCTTGGCGTTATCGCGCTGGAATCGCCCTTATTGCTCACTTTATGATGTTTACTCCAGACTGTAAACGCAGCGTCCACATGCACCCCCGCTCATCTCCTTTTACAAATGGGGCTTGTGGATCCGACTCGGTGTCAGAAATCTGGAGCGGTATGTTGACGGCCCTCTCTGATTTTCGTCGTTTTATGCATTGCAGATGATCGATACTGTGAAAGGACGAGATGGCGTGCCCCTTGCCATGCAGCTTAAGGTTCTTCTGGAGCAGGAGAGCCGCTATCAGCCCAAGCTGTGTGGCCTGAGGGTCCTGGAGGCGGCACATGACAGCGGATTGAGAATGACCGCCAGGCTGCGCGACTTTGAGGTCAAGGACCTGCTCTCCCTCACCCGCTTCTTTGGCTTCAGCACAGAGACGTTCTCCCTTGCTGTCAACCTGCTGGATCGATTCCTTGCTCTGATGAAGGTAGTGCGCGACACCCTAGAAGAGTCTATTTATATCTGTGTACAGTTTCTCCCTGTGACCTTCCTGTGCCTGACGCTGCCTAGGTGCATGTAGGTTATTGAAGCCTGTCAATTTTTAATGGTTTTATTATTATCATACTTTTATTCCCAGATCCAACCGAAACACCTGTCCTGTGTGGGACTCTGCTGTTTCTATATTGCTGTGAAGTCCACGGAGGAAGAGCGGAACATTCCGCTGGCTCACGACCTGATCCGGATCAGCCAGGACCGCTTCACAGTCTCTGACATGATGCGGATGGAGAAGATAATCCTGGAGAAGCTCTGCTGGAGGGTTAAGGCTCCAACAGCCATGAACTTCCTGAGGCTCTATCACTCTTACATCCTGGAACATCTGGACGTGGAGACGTAAGGATGACATGATAATCCGATGTTGTGCTTTGGTCTTTTGCTAGCACCGTGTCAGCTGTTTACTCCATTATGGTATTTTAATGCTTACAAAATGATTCCTTTTTCTAGAAGAAAAGCTTTAAACATCGAAAGGCTGGAGGCACAGCTGAAAGCTTGTCACTGTTCCTTTGTCTTCTCGAAAGTGAAGGTGAGACGGTGTACTTTTATGGGGGGGGTGGCCTTGCTGTGCGGCACACTCTGTCTCGTATAACAGCTGCCGTGTCTTGCATCAACATGTGACAGCAGTAATTGAGTCAGTACAGAGCATTCATACCAGAATTCTAGTATGTATTGGGTCGTGCTGACACATTAAGATGTACGTCTTGGAATACTTCATATTTACAGCGTCCAGTGATATATATACAATAGGTACATCCAGCTTTACATCATCACTGTGTTTAATGAGCTGAAATGTTCCTGCAGCCGTCTCTGCTAGCGCTGGCTACGCTGGTTCTGGAAGCACAGGAACAAGGCCTACACAGCACAGCTGACGATCTACAGTGCCTACAGTGGCATTCCAGTGTAAGTGTCATCAGACGTCTGTACTCGGTGTGTTTACATTGTCACCTGTGTGGAGATCTACTGGCGTGACCCAAACATAGGTTCTTGGATAAATATTAAGTATTTACACTGTATTTCATGTTGACCATCATCTCAACAGCGATTTGACATTTTATATTTCGCTAATGGTCACAGATTTCTTTCCTTCAGATTAAAGATGGAGACCTGGTGTGTGTGAGGGAACTGGTTGCCAAGTGCCTGATCGAGTATTCCTCCACCAAGCACTTTAAACCCAACAGCCAGAAGCTACGATGGATCATTTCAGGCAGGACTGCTAGGCAGCTGAAACACAGCTATTACAAGATCGCTCATCTTCCAACCATCCCAGAAGCTTCCTGTTAGGTAATCTAGGCTCATCAGAATCCATATCGAATTAAACACTCACTTTGTGCATAATGTTCACTCATCTAATAGACGGTCTGATTCCTGATTTTGTTTAGGCTCCTGGCCTGAAGATTGGCCCTTGGACGCATCCTACTCCAGAAAGCAGACAGTGTCATTTTCCCATAGCATTTATATTGCACAGTTTCCATGGAATCCATCTTGCGAGACCCACGGGCAGGTCACCCATCCATACCTACTGTGTCTCATCTGATCCTATCACCCCTGAGATGCTCTCAGCTAGTAATTTATTTTCATTTTTTCAGACCCACTTCGGATTAATGCTTACGTTTGTGTGTTCTCAGTTGAATCGGTGCCGTGGTCCTCTAGAAGGTCTTGGCACTGGTGATGGTTCTGAGCAGTGAAGTATTGTACCACCTAGGTCCTCAGTCCACCATGTGGAAGAGGAGGGAGAAGGGTTTTGTGATGTACAAAATGGAACCAAGAAATCGGGCCCAAAACCCTTAACTTCTACCCTAGGTAGTGAACTATCCTAGTGCACACTCTTACCCAAGGTGTTTCTTTTTTTTTTTTTTAAACATGCCGGCAAGATGAACAAACTAAAGTATCTCCAGGTTCAAGGACATGTATCCTGAACCTGTGAAATGAAGTACAGTGAAATTAAGAGCTACAGTTCGTTGCCAACGTGTGTCTTTGCGGACTTTAAGGCTGCACTTTATTGATGTGTCTCTGAATTTGAGTTTTCCAAATTGGATTCTCCTTAACTGACTACAGATTGAACATTATCTGGATGTGAATTTTCCCCAAATGCAGAAATATTTCATCCAGCCAAACTGTAAAGGATGCCAGTAGTACTTCGTAATGCATGTGAACACACCCGGTCTTTAAGGGCTCCCAAAAGAGCAGACGGTACGTGTGATGTTCCAGAGTGCCAGAATGTGACAAGTTTATACCTTTCAATAAAACACTATTGAAATGCAGTTACTGGTCTCATCCATCCTTTGCTGTTGTGAAAACTGGTTATATGTATACGGTAATATGGAATACCATGCTTCCCTTAATTTTTCCACCATGAAATTCATCAGATCAGACGGTAAACCTATTTAATCACAAGCAGTCTTTATTTTGTCAGTGTCACAATTCTTTGCCAGTTCCCAGAACTGATCCAACAGCGACCCCCTTCCCCTGTTGTGCTCCCAGCTCCAGAGAACTTGTCCAACCAAATTTCACACTGCGAGGTCCTCCATGGGTCAGGGAAGTAATGGAAGACTGCGGTTTTCATCTTTTGTCATTGGGGTCACCCTTAAATGTCTCTTATTTCAAGTTTGAAAAATCTGGTCCGCCACCAGCAAAATTTCCCGAAATTTCTGCGCCACTGAAGTCAAATCCAGGATTCTGTAAAGGCACAGCAGTAAGTCACTACTACAATTCACAAACCATGACTCCCACACCCTGGTCCTTCATCTCTATGCTGATATAGCCCTTATCCAGATTGACCGAAACCAGCTGATAGCAGTGATAGCAGTGCACAACACCTGGGCACACACAGGCTGCCACAGGCTGACACAGGCTGCCATGTTGGTCTGTTGCACATCGCTCCCAGGGGTGTCATGTAAACACCCTATTCCCACCCCATGATCCACACGGACAGACAAACATGCTCAACCAAGAGTACAACTTCTGTCTTTATACCTCTCTCTGGAATCTCTCCAGAGTTAGTTTCCTCTGCATCTGGTCCTGCACCCATGGGTCAGCACCATACTGGCCCTCCAAGAGTGACAGCCAGCAATTTCCTGCCTCCCGGTTTGTCTTCATTAGAATGATGTGAATTAGCTTGCCGTCCTCTGGTTGAACAGACAGCACCAGGGTTAGCTTCAGTCATCGACCGAGTCCATGATTCATGCTATCGTAATGCTCTCATGTTAACATGTATCCTATATTCAAGTACGATACCTTTAAGACCCAGATGTCACAATGCCAAGTTTTTTTGATGGATGAGTAACAAAGTTTATTACATACAAAGAAAAGTTTATTACATACATAGAGTTTTCACCATCCTCACAAGAAGTTTGATTTGTGGCCTGTGAGCATCGAGTAATATTCTGAAGCTCACAGACTCTTAGTATTAGTAAGTATTACTCGAGACCACCATCGCTGTTTACTTTTAAAAGAAAAATTCTTAAAAGTATTTTCAAATCAGCCCCCTATCCTTTTCTAACTTACACCCCCGAGTAAAACCTGAGTTGCATATTTTGGCAAACTCTCCAAAAAGGCCAAAAAGCAAAACATGAACGTTTTTATTTACTGCCCAAGTGGGTGGTTTGCTGGACAAAAATAAACCGAAATGACAGCTGTTTTTGTAAAAATAAATGAATCTAACAAAAACACCCTTAAAAAGCTTTAGAATTCGAAATACGTATCCAAGCTTACTGATAACATTGAGCAGTCATTCTTCATCAGCTGATGCTTTTCAGAAATAACAATCTCACCTAGAGTCCAGGTTGCCTCGTCCGAAACAGTGGTACCAAACAGCTTTCCCTGGAAATCAGATTATATTAGATTCAGCTTTATTGTCATTGTCCTGAGTACAGATACAGATCCAATGAAATGCTGTTAGCATCTAACCAGGTACAAATAAAATACACAATATACAAATAAATATACAATATACAAATACATATACACGTGTAAATTATGGTTCTATGAAAAATATGCATGAGGTGGTCCAAAGCATAAAGTACAGACTGTAAGTACAGAGAGAATGACTGCTAGAACATACAAGAAGATGCAAACTGGAGATATATATCATGTAAAAAAGAGCAGCCGGGGCAAATACACAGGATCCAGAGACGATTATTTCTTTCTGAAGGGTGGATTACATAGCTTACGATGGGACACCACAACTTACTCTTATGACAAAATAAAATTACACAGATCAGTGGCCTTTCGTGACCGGCAGACTGGGGCCAGTTGCTCTGTTAGGGGGGAGCAGATGCATCTGACCTCCAAATATTACTTACGCTACATTGCCAGCACTAAGAAGCAAAAGACGATTTTGAAAACCGATACTTTATTTATGCAATGCTTTGCAGTAACATTTTACAGTTCCTACAAATATGTAACTCACTCTGATTTCTTGTTTAGACTGTCTTGCTTCCAAAAGCTTGAGTATTACACAGACTAAAATAAAGGTGCCAGTATAAAAGATCAGATCAGAGCCGTTTGTGTATTTAAATAAGATTCTGCGGATGTATTACGAGCAGTTTTGTACACCATGCGAGCTTAACATCTTCCTTATAGTGTGACACTATCGATGTCCTCAAATACTGTGGGCATTTTTTTAAACAGTCATTCACACAAAATGGACCCGGAAATTAAACGACAGCTTATGCTCAATGCGACGGGCAGACAGCATGGGTCACTAAGGCAGCACGACCCAGCGCAGACACCCGGAGAACGAGCCATGTCTCACGGCTGCATGGTCCTCGGCAAGACAGCAAAAACACCCAGGCTGGCTGCGCCGAGGGACCTGACTGCTCACATCATGACAGATCGGACCAGCAGTGCGGTGACACGCCAGACCAGTGTTCACTCCTACCTTAATGATCTCCTTTCCTTTCGCACACAGCTCGATCTGGCTGCTTCCGAGATTACACTTGATCTCTTTGGCCGAAGTTCCCGGAGGTACGTTTACCTCTATAAAAACTTCCTCCATAGTCTGATACCAAGACCCCCACAGGGTCTTACACGGCACGACGCCGCTCCTTTCCTCGAAATGCACAGACATGACTGACTGCAGTTAGCAACGAGCTGCTAATTTGACGTTTTTAAGTTCTCAAATGTATATATCACTCCGAGATGTATTTGTTTACTGGGTTAAAGCAGATCTGCTGTACAAATGACTAAATATCGTACTGATATCTGCCCCTGCTTTCTCGCATTTCATAACATTTGGACGCTGAAATAATACGTCATCAAAAAGGAACCAATAGCGAAAAAAATCAGACCGGAAATGAACCCCACCCTCCTGCGCGGATTCCAAAATGCCTGTAACTACACCCAAAAGCGTAGTGACTCTTAGAGGCGCATAACCAAAGTGCAGCACATACAACAATCGTAGGGTAACTGCGAAACATTGCAAGTATGGCATTGGCAGTTATATTATTACCATAGAAGTACTGTTGCTGTAAAACATTATTACTCAAATATATGTAAAAATATTCATCCAAATAACTACCCGAGTAAGAGTAAGAAAGTATAAAGTAAAAGTACTGCTCGGGTAGCGAGTTACCGATTAAAATTTCTAAACGACCAAATTGTTGATGATGAGACTGCATAATGAAAACGACAGACCAACACTATGATTTAAAGACCTGTATTTGTAATACTTATAATGAACCAAATGTACACTTCAGATCAAGAGGAAATAAATGGAAAGAAGCACACAAACATTTACATAAAACAGAAATCATATGGGCTTCCTGTGTGCTCTCAACTAACGAAAATAAACAATTAACTGAATACAGGAAAATACCAACATGGTGCCTTGCAATTTTAAGCAATAAACATTACCAGTAGGTTGCAATAGTAAACTAAAACACGAGTTTCATAACTTACAAGCTTAATAAGTTTCTAAAATTGGAGTCACTAACCAATGATAAGCAAGAGGTCAAATCAGCAGAACTGTATGACTGTAAGCCTGTTTGTCAATCAAAAGACGACGTATTTTTTATGTGCGCTAAAATACTGTATGTGTGTGTAGGTGCTTGTGTAGGACTGGAAATGTGTCACCATGTGTTACTGATGTGACTGCAGCACTTTACCAGCAGTCGTCTCTCTGTACTCAAAAAAGTCACTTGAGTAACAGAGTAAATGCAATGGAGTAAATGTAGTGTTTCAACCCATGTCTGATTATAAATATCATTAAAATAGAAGGAATATATGGCATAACATTGGCATCAGTAAAATTCGCCAGTCATTAGAGAGACCGTGCTTACTGCCCCACATACAGGGACACACACACAGAGATCAGAGCCATTGGCTTCACTAGGTTATAGGTTAACATTAAGTTAAACAGGCTGGTTACATGAGTGTTTCTATGTAGAACCTGGTTGCAACCTTAGAGTGGGTGGGAAGCTTGTTTTGCCAGTTTTAGTGACACCATCATAACAGGCTCCAGTCTGTTGCTAAGCGACGCAACGTTGCCTGTGTTGTGTTCCAAGTCGTACTTAAATTATATTATATTCTAAATTCTATTTGTTAGTTTGTATGCATGGAATAAAGAAGATATAGAGTGAAATTAACATTCAACATTAGATGACAATAATAATGTAAAATTGAATTAAAAACATTTTTTGTTTCCTCCTGTGTTCAGCCACATTTCCTCGCTCTTTTTGTGCCACAACGCAGTGCTTCGTGTAATCCGCCTTCCATGCCTTCATTTGCTTTCACAGCCCCCTACAGCCCTGATTGGCACCATTCTGGGAGGCGGGGCAGGTCTCTCTGCTGGTGACCAGCAGCCTGCAGGGTCCTGGCGATCCGGCGGCGTGCTGGCCAGCTGGGATGGCATTGCAGGGGAGCTTCTGGCCGCAGTCAGCAGGTCATGTGGTTGGGACTTGGTGTGTTTGGAAGAAGTGCCTTTACAGCATAGCAGGTTGTGGGTTACACTCAATGCCCTGTAGCTGAAGACTGAAGGCCCATTAGGAGGGAGATGAATTTTTGGGAAGAGGATGAAAATAACGTCTGGAGCCAAGGGGGTGGGGCCTTGAGAATGTGCCCGCTGCCATGCAGGTGCTGTGCAGAGGGCGCTGTGCTTCCTGGCAGATGGAATAATCATGCACTGGGAAGACGACAGCCGGCAGGGCTTAGTGGTGCATTTCGCACAGTATTTTGGAGCTGCCTTGAGTGGGCTGTTGTGCACGCCTCACCAGAGAGACTCGGGGGGGTGGAGGGGAGGCAGATTTTGTAGTGTTCCGTGCTGGGAGCGCGATGATCATGCTGTTAAATGGCACCCCCCAGGGGCATGCACAGGGTTGTAGGTCACAAGCATGTCCCAGGGAATTGGTTTGGTTTCAAAAAGGGTAGGGGCCAAATCAGTCCTGAATCCCCCACCCCCCTAAACAGACACTCCCACAATATTAATAGGGGCATGTCCTTACCATCAATACTACTACTATAACTACAGATATGTCCAGCTATGGACACGTGTAGCTATTGAATCCCATCTAGAATGTCCCCTTCCTGGGATCGGCACTGAATGAATTGCTGGAAGTCGGTGGAATTTTGATATACACCACATTACCAAGCACCCACTGGACACGTACATAGACTTTCTTGGAGGCTGATTGATTTCATCTGTCTGTTATAACCACATAAATAATGCACGGCAGGTAATGAGCCTGGAGCCCGTCCCATGCAGCAAAGGGCACCAAGTAAGTGATTCCCCCGCCTGAGATTTACACACTAGTTTGTCCACTAGATGGCAGCAGAGGTGCACACATTTTTTTAGACCGGCAAACCCAATTGACGTTTCACAGCAGGAGGCAACAGAGGACTTCCCTGTTTTCCTTATTACTTAAAAGGTGTTTATACGATAGAGTACTTTTATGAAACATTTTGCCTTCAAGGTGTAATGATAGCCCTTCTTAACCTTTGCGAAATGTATAATTTAGACTGCATACCGGTGTGATCCCTCAGCCCCTAGTCAAAAATCTCTCATACAAATCTTGCACTTCCCCTCTGTGGTCCTGATGATTGATTGTTAGCATTTCTCTGACGGTGGCAAATCACTGCACTTGAAGAACCACCTGGCACTTGATGAGTAAGTCGCATTTCTGTTGACAGGGCCATTATTGTGAAAGAAAAAAAGAAAAGAAAAAAGCAGAAGTGTACAAAACGGTTATCAAGAGTGGGTCAGTGTCAGTCGCGAGTCAGTGTCAGTCGCAGTGGGAGTTAGTTTCATGTGTTAGAAGGGGCTGCAGAGGTGGACAGTTCAGGTCTGGAAACTACATGTAAAAATCCAGAGAGAGATTTTCTTTCAGATGAGCATACAGGCTGTGTCCGAATTCAGGGGATGCATCCTTCGAAGGATGTGGTCTAAGGGTATGATTTGCAGACTGCGCTCTGCGATGGTCATACAGAAAGCGTTGTTGAATGGTCTGGCCTACGGATAATTTCCTATTTGCGTCACCAGCTGTTCCCGCCCTTACCCTTGAGTCACGAAGCGCCGCTCCTATTGCCTATCTGAGACACACCCACTTTACCTCTGCGCATTCGCCTAAAAAAGGCGAATAGGATGTTGGGTTACATCTCTAGGTGTGTGGAGTTTAAGTCAAGGGAGGTGATGCTACGATTA